>JAEQBH010009202.1:0-112733 GCA_016808115.1 Tetrastigma voinierianum
CAACCATCCTAAGTGATTGCATCACTACTCCAAGGGTTGCCAAGAGTGTCAAAATATGGCAAAAGATAGCTGTGAGGATACCGCTGTGGAACTCCACTCAATTGTGAAACCATGGCCTTCGGAGAGTTAGCGATGGACTTAGTGAAGAAAAATTTACCCGACTTCATCGAAGGACTACAAGCATCCTTAGTTCTTTGCAGGACTATTTCACCAAATGGGTATAGGCAGTAACCTTGAAGATAGCATAGTAGAAGGATGTGATCCAATTCATCAAGAAAATAGGTTTGGAATTCCTCAATCCATTACAACCGACCAAGGCACCATGTTCACTAGGGATGAGATGACTTATTTTGCCAAGGATTATAGCATTCAACTCATCAAATCTACTCCCTTTTATGCTCAAGCAAATGGGCAAGCAAAATCTTCTAATAAGGTGTTGATAAACATCCTGGAGAAGATGCTAGAGGACAATCCTAGAGATTAGCACATAATTTTATCTTGTGACATTGAACTTCTAAAAAGGAATTCTACATAGGTAAATCCTTACTCCCAACATATGGATAGGATGGTGTTTAATTGGAGGTGGTAGTTCCTTCTCTAAGAGTATCGGACATAATGGCCTTAATCATAATAATACGATTGAGGCCATGATGGAACTTAAGGCATTAGATGGGAAAATGTACAAGCGCTTGACATCATGATCCGAAAAAAATGTAGTTTAGGACTCTCTATTGGCGAGTCGAGAAAGAAATTTGAAGAAAGGGGCTCGTTTGGAAGGTGGGTCTTTGCCCATCGGTGCTAAAGACTTAGAAGTGAAATGGTCTCCCTAGGGAGGGACCAGTCAAGGTTCTGAAATGCTGCAGAAAATGCCTGCGGCTATCAAGCCTTGAAGGAGAGCCACACAGAGTCTCCATCGATGGGAGTACTCGAAATACTTCCATAATGCTAGGAAATCTTTGGATCTTAGTAAGAAAAAGAAACTAAGATGAAGTGGGAATATGAGAAAAAGATGAGTCCATTGACCATTTGTATTGGGAAAATGTGGATAAGAGACGGCCATGAAGAAACCGGTGAGGTGTTTGATTTAGACATGTTCACAAACTATGCTATGATGTCTAAACTCTCAGCTTATTTACAAACCTCAACAATTAGGTTCTGAGTATCTGAGCATAAAGTTGAAGAAACCCACTTGCATGAGCAATTTCATGTGGACCTCGACCCACCTCTCAATGCCTAATGATGAATGCCATGGGAGATTTGACTATTAAGACAAACAAATATATGGTGAAGTTCCTCGAAACGAGCTTGAATCCATATGGTCAAAAATTACAATCCGAGGTGGAAAACTATCCTCTTTTCATGGAAAAATCATAATGCGGGTAATCTATGGAAACGAAGCCAAACCTCTCTGAAACCACCTCAGAGAAGAGTCGATTACAGATACGAAAATGGAGCAGTTTAAGCATTATGCATATGAATATAAATGAAGTCGCGTATAAGTTCGAATGGTAAGACATCATTGAACAATCAAGCAACTCAGCTCCGAAATTTGGAGGTCGAATGGGCGAAATAAGCCGTTATTGACGAGAGGCAACCGCAAATCTACCTAGTATACGAGAGTCAACCCAATGAGAGAAGGAAAGGAGCACTGCAAAGTTATAACCCTTAGGAGTGGTAAGACTCTAGAACAGTCAGTTGAATCCCAAGAAAAGGATGAAAACCCTGTGGGAAGTGAGAAAAATAATTAATAAATTATTTGAAGATCTTTGAAAAGTTGAAGTAAGAAGCCGGAGTCTTAGACACACGAGGAGAAAGTTGAAGCTCGAGCTATGTATGATGATGAAGCACATTATCCGCGTAAAGTAGGGCGAGAAATAACATATTGGATAAAAGCGGTTTGGCGGGTTCATGGATATCTTCAAAAGCTTCACGCCCGACATCCCGATTGCGAAGCACTTGAGCAAATGTCGGGATACGTGAAATTCATGAAGGATGTCTTGTCCAAGAAAAGGAAGTTGGGAGACTATGAGACTGTCGCTCTGTCAGAAGAATGTAGTGCTATATTGCAAAAGAAGTTGCCCCCTAAGTTGAAAGATCCAGGCTTCGAGGTTCCGAGGTTGCCGTGGTGAAGGAAAGATAGCATGGAAAGCTTTGTGCAAGCTTTAGGAGGAGTAGAGCTGAATTCAGGGAGCTTTCTACACTTAGAAAATTTCTTGTAAAAATTTCCTGGTTGTTGGTCTCAGGAATGTCTCGACGTTGGACTCAACGTCGCAACGTTGAAATATATGCCTCTGGCCATGCTGACGTTGGATTCGAGATGCGTGAGCGTTGAAATATACCTCTGCCATGTCGCGGCGTTGAAAATCAAGCCTTTCTATAACGTCGCGACGTTGCCACATTTTATGAACATAAGTGTTCATAATCTCGCCTCAGTGGAATTTAGAAAACCACATGTGCTCGACTTTTGCGAATTATTCTGGCCATTCATCGAGCTCTCCCAAGGTCATCCTAGCCATCCTTAAACCTCAGAAAGCCTAGGCTTTGTCTGCCAGCTCCGAAAAATCCAATGTCCACTGTCATTTGGAGACCCTTCCTATGGTCCAATTTTTTGGCCCCATTCAAGTCTCGGTTCCGCTACACTCCCCTTTTTCTGGGTGGTTTGTGTCCAAGAAGGTCCCCTAGGGTTGGTTGGGGGTTCTAGGCCCATTTGTCTTGCATCAAGCTCACCATCCCACTTCGTGCCTACTACGTGTTTGTAAGTGAGTTTTGGTGGTCGGCAGGTATTTTGGTAGAATGCATTCAAATAGATGCAGCATGGAAGCCTACTAGAGTTCCTTCGCTGCTAAGTTCATCCAACGGCAATCCCTAGCCGCGTGCCCAATGTTGAGCAAAAGCAAAAAATGGGCCCGAAAAATGTAGGGCTAGTAAGGCTACTCTCAGTTTACGATCACTATAAATTAAGTCGATGAGAGCGCGTAGAAGTTCAACCTCGTCTCTTACTTGATCCTTTCATTCATTAAGGAGAAGGTTTCCAACATCTCGACGATTTTAGGAAAACCATAAATTTAGGGAAGGGTGGGGTGCATTGGTGCCCAGCCAGGGGCCCGGGCGCCACGATGGTTGTGCGGGAATTCTATAACAACGGCTCATGTGCTCGAGAAGGTCGGAGTCAGGTGGGGTGTTGGTAGACCGGTCAAAGTCTATCTCGATCTTTATTATAACCTTGGAGTCGAGTTAACCTGAGGCCTATGATAGGCTTCGGCATTAACTGCACGAAAATCAGCAAGATGCTCACAAGCGGGCAAGCGAGTGGAAATTAAGCGATGAGGGGCATATTTGTGCATGAGGCCAAACACTTGGCTATATACCTGGAGTGTGGCACGTTTTATCCTCGTCTTATTCCAACGCGAGCGTTTGCGAGTAGCGATGGAAATAGGCATTGCTTAATTTTGCCATCATTCAGAACATCCCGTTTGATGTCGGTCAGGTAATAAAGGACGTCATCGTCTATAACTGGGACACCAAAATGAACCTCAAGCACCCCTTTCTCATTTATGGCATGTGCAAGAACGCAGGGGTGCCGTTAGAGGATAATAAGGCCTAGATCCATCCCATTAAGACCATCCTAGTAAAGAAGGATATGCAGGGCGTTCCTCGATCCAAAGCGATTTATGACTCAGGTCATGTACCTTCGGATGAGGAGGAATTGACAGGATACCAAACTTTGTTTGGCATCGCATTGAAAGAGACCGCAGGTGGCCGGCCACCCGTCCACCCCTCGGCCATAGCCATTGGCCGAATGTCCCCAGTCCTTCTCCTACTCTAGAGGACCATATTCAGGACCTCACTTCCAGGTTTGATGCTTTCTGGGATGAGACCCAGGAGCATCGGGTCACTATGAGCCAGGACATGGATGCACTCCGAGTACGACATGCGCAATCCTCACGCTGACCGGCCCCGGAGTCGTAAGCGTGCTTCGCCCGGTACTTACGCTGCATGTGCCACCACCGCCACCACGGTGATCACACAGGATCGACAGAGTTCCGTCTTTTTATTTCCTTGCCAATGAAGACATTATCCCTTTTTGTTTAGGGGGGGTTGTAGGCGGTAGGGTTGGCATCAGTTTTTTTTCGTTATTTAGGATACGTTTATGTTTATGTTTATGTTCATGGTTTAGGATATTTTTGAGTATTCTGTTTATATTTATGTTTATGTTCGTACTTTCACAGTTTTCGTTTAGGTTTGTGTGTTAGGATGTCTCAGTTTAATTTCATGTTTTAGGATTGTGTTAAGTAGTTGTATGTGTGAGTGATGCCATGATTTCCAATCAAGGATCCTTTTGACCTCTTCAAATTTCGAAACACACATTGAAAGTAACAAGAAATGATCCTTAGGTTGTTTAATGTTGGGGAATTACATGCTTGGATAGGTAGGGATGACATAGTGAGTCAGCTCCTTGGTGTTCAAGAAACCAATTCCAGAATAGTCTACCACACACTTATACACGTGATCTCGGGGTATACCTAGGCTACGGACGGAGCTTACTAACGTTCAGCCCAGACCTTGGGAGTTTCTAAACACCCAAGTGATAAGACACCTTAGAAAAAGAGGATTGCCATCGAGCCCCATCTAAAATAAATAAATAAAGTGTGAATAGAATAAGTGGGATCTTCTAGTCGGAATCTCGGGCACAGTCCGAGGGGCTTTTCAAAGCCTAATGCCTTGAGCCAACTGGCCGAGAGCCATTGACTTCACTACTCGTTACATGGGACAGAGGATGGAAGTTTCCCACAGCCTAGGGCCCTTAGATTTGGTTGAGTGTTCGGGGTGAAGTTCGAGGCCCCGAATGCACAGTGCCCTTAACCAGGCGGTGGGAGTCACCAGCGAATCCCATTTACAGGGCATACTAAACTAAAACTTATGGGCTCTAGGAATTTGTTCATGGATAGGTAAGTTAGTATGAATAAAAATGGTGCGTTCTTATCCTTTCGTAGTTAGACTCTTCCAAATAGGCAAGTTGAATTCAAGTTTTGGGGTCCCGGAACCGAGTTATATGCTAGAGATCATACATCCAATGCACATACTTCCTGGGAAAGGCAATAGAAAACCTACGAGCTGAGTCACTTGTCGATCGAACCAGATTCAACTGAATTCTTTCGAAAGTCAAACAACTTTAGGATCCTACGCAAATTAGAAACAAAGGCGAGATTTGTGAGAGTTCGGTTCATTTTGATCCATCATCTTGGCAACATGGCCATCTACTCTGGTGTCGTTAAAGTTTAGTATGTTATTTTCTTGTGTATGCGGTTCAAAGTATGTTTCTTGCCCAGGGACAAGCTGAGAAGCTAATTTTAAGTGTGATGAGTGCCAATAAAACACTCATTACAAACCCGGGATTTAGCGAGATTCGGGATCGAATTCATATATATGTGACATTGTTTTGATTACTTTTCTAATACTTATTTTATTGGGTTTTTGTAGGAGAAATACTGAAAAATGCTAGAAATGGAGCCTTGGGAGTCACGGAAGATTGGTGCGAAATCGTTAGCATTCGCAATGCCCCCGGCCGGCGTTGCGGGAAAGACTTAACAAACCTTATCTCTCAAAGAAGCTATAAAAGGAGCAGGAGGAATCAATTTTGGGGGGTTAGAAAATGGAACTGCAGTCTTTAGGGTTTGGCTGAGTTTGGAACAAAGGAAAGAAGACTTGAAGGCCGATATTAAAGAGAGAGACTTGAAGAATCCGGGAGATCGTCATTCCCTCGATCATTAAAGTTTTCTCTATTCTTATTATTATGTCTTGCTTTTCATTTGTACTGGAACATAACATAATGAGGTTCTAATTTCGTGGCTTAGAGATTAGTAGAGATTTGGACATGAATACTATATTAAAGTGTTAGCCTTTTATAATTCCATTATCTTATATATATTTGTTTTACCATTAACTCATGCTTGGATGAAATCAACATATTAATTTCTGATTAATCTTAATATATGAGTGGTTCTTTGTAAGATTTGAGAAGTGAATGAAGAATTAGACATAGTTGGGTTAACCTTGGTAATGTAGGATTATCAATAATTAAGAGGCTTAGGAGTTCTTTGCATTCCATGCACCTCTACTGCTTGGGGTTGAGCCAATGAGCAAAAAACCTAGTGGTAAAGGGAGGTTAAATGACCTTGAGAAAGGCTTTAATTCAATAGATAAGAGCCGCCTTGGAGAACATGTATACAAGATAATAGAATAGAACCGCAACATTACATAGTAGGATTGTCGACAACACACGATACCTAACCTCTTTGCACCCTTTTGATCATTCTTACATCTGAGCACACAGTTACATTAGTAATAGTTTAATCCGCTTTTAGTTCCACTTAGCCATCACGATTGCTAGTTTGAATATTAAAAAAGTATTGTAATTTTGTTACTTAGCATACTACGATTAAGGTTTTCCCTGTGGATCGATATCCGTACCTTGAGTACACTATATTACTTGGCGAGCATATACTTGTGCGATTAGGCCATTTGCACTCTTTATTGCACATCCACAAGAAAACACAATCACATAAAAGCCTATCAATCAATAGTTTCACAAAAAATCGGGCATAGTCTCCTTTATTCGGGGAGCTCTACCCAACATGCAACCTGTATAAAAGTATAATCATAACCTATCGAGATAGTAGTATTGACGCGCTGGTTAAATGCATTATATCACGATATACGTACTTCTTAGGGACTCATTCATTCACATTTAAATCTAAAATATGAAAATAAAAACTTAATTACCGTCCCTAAGAGGACTTTTTATAAAGGAAATATCAAGGCCACACATCGGCCTCCTTCATAATCACGGCCTCGTCGGGTAGCCCAGTCTCCTGTACACCTTGTACACGAAGGGGGTCCACGGCATAGGGTGAGCAATGCTAGTAGAAAAATTCTCCCTACAGGCTACTCCCACCTAAAATGAACATGCGGTAGAACATAAAAACATCCAATCACATTCCATATAAATAATATAATTCTATGGAATATTACATCATCATGCATGAGATGAGACTCCTCATGCCCATAAACCAAGTCTGACTTACTCCCTCCACACAGCGGATGCGTGAAAACCGATCGTGGTGTTTCCCGATGGCCTCGACCCGTGGAATGACCCTCCGATGTTTATTCGAATTTTACCAAATCCCTTGTGTTTATTTGGGTTGCAAATTTTCAGGGTCTCACGATGAAGCCGCACGCCTTAGACACTTTCGCGAACTTTCATCGTTGGATACACAAGTCGACGAGAATATAATTTTGGTCTTTCACCACTGGGGGGGATCACGCCCGTCTTGCTTCACCCCGAAAACACAAAATTTATTATTATTATTTTTATGCACCATGAGTCTCAATTTTGGCGTTGTCGATTTTGAGTGCTACACATTCACCAAGAATGGTGAATAACCAATACCATCCACTCACACCCGACTCGACGCTATGTGACCGTGCATATGAAATGCAATCATGTCATTCCATGTTATGTCATGCTATATGCAACATTTATAAATGTCGGATAATTATATTTCCAATATATAATTTCCATTCATCCTGATTCAATGTTAATACATCACCTGAAGCACATATTATCATGATTTTTACAATAGCATATTATTTATTTTTTCAACAATACACACAAAATGGCCCAAATCTCGAACTCATATAAAACAGGGCACCTCTTGGTCCCTTCATGGCCCTGAACCATTTTTTTTTTTTTTTTGTTCCATTCATCAACTAATTAATGTGACACGAAAACACACAACAAAACCTGAAGACATTAATCCCGGGATCAAAACCAAACCTCAACACATTCGGGACTACGGAAGCTTGATTCAGAAAATCCTGTCCAAACTATCAAAAAGCAGTCAGAATTCAACTCGAGCGTCAGAAAACGATCTGAAAATTCAATCTTCGGTGTCAGCTGACCCAAAGTCGGCCGATTTGTCAAAGCAGTCTCGAAAATTCCTAAAAAACCATACACTCAGTCCCAAGATTTTGGGACTTAAATTTACGGCCTCAAAGAAAACCCCAAGCCATTAAATAGCCTTTAGGTTAGAAATATTCCAAGTAGGAAAATTCTCTACCTCGTGAAGTTTGATAGGCTGAGATTTTAGTGCCGCGTGGCTTACGTTGTGTGGATCAACTTTTTCTTCGCTCAATGGCCCAATGGCTCGATTCAGTAGATCTTAGAGAGAAGCAAAACCCTTATTTTTCTTTTCTCTCTCTGCTTGTTTTCCCTCTCTTTTCTTTTTTTTCTTTGTTTTCTTTTTTTCCTGTTCCCTACTTATCCACCAAAATTTGATCCCGTCCCTCTTGCTTTTTTTTTCTTGGTTTTATCTTTCCATGTTTCCTCCTTGACACTTGGCTCAATGTGAGCCATTCACACAAGTGCACCACATGTCATGCCATGTGTCACTCCCCTAAGGTGCCATGTGGCATCCACATGATCATGTCATGTGTCACCCGACACCCGATGTCTCGAAAAACGTGAAATTTCAATTGTCTCGGAATCCGAAGAAATTCAATGGGGTAACTAGATTTCACGAGAAGAATTCAACGGTGAAGTCCGTTTCGTCATCCGAGATCTAGAAAATTTTCGGTTTTCAACCAAAATTACCGTTTTACCCTTTTTCAAAAAAATGGAATTTTTTTCGGGTTTTACATTTTTCCCCCCTTAACAGAATTTCGTCCACAGAAATTCCTGCAATAACACACAAACACATGCATATGCAGTAATACTCTAATGCCAAATGTTAGACCACGCACCTTCGTCCTCAAATAGGAAATTATAGGTGGCCCGCATCATGTCCTTACATTCCCACGTTGCCTCCTCCACTCCTCGGTGTTGCCACAACACTTTTACTAGCCACACGGTCTTGCGTCGTAATACTGATCTGGCTATCCCAAGATATCTGCTTGGTCCCTCCTCCCGAAGAAGGTCCATCAATGTCCAATGTGTCTTTCCCCGATCCTTACATGAGTTGGATCACGGGTATATTCCAGGGCATGAAGATGTGGAGCTTCTTACTTGTGGACACACGATCGCTTCGGTGGTAGCGCCCAGTAGATAAGCAGCTGTACCCACCTCTCGAGTATCTTAAAGGGCCTAATAATACCTCGTATTAGCTTCCCCCTCAAACACATAGAATCGATCACTCCTCTGAGCACCACAGCCCGAGAGGCGTGATCACCACCTCGGGCTCACAGAGGCGGCGGAATGCATTGGCGATAGCTCTTTTGTCGGCTTTGTGAGCGGTAAGAAAGGCGGCTTACGTATCAAACCCGCCTTCTCCAGGTGTCTCTAATCAGATCAAACCATTGATGGAACTCTCGACTTTGTCTGTGAGTGGGGATCGACATGGCCTCCCAGCGTATAAGGCCTCATAGGGTGTCATCACGTATAAGCCCGATAGCATTGTTGTAGGTGAATTCCACTAAGGGTAAGTGCTCCTCCCAACTACCCTTAAGATCCAGAACGCATGCTCGCAGCATGTCCTCTAATATCTGTATGGTCCTCTCCGACTGACCATCTGTCTATGGATGAAACGCAGTGCTCAACGTCAACTGTGTCCCCATGGAATTTTGGAAACTCTTCCAAAAGTGTGTCGTAATTCTAGGGTCCCTATCCCGAATCACGATAGAGCGGAAGGCACTCCATGTATGTAGGACAATTCTCGAATATACAGCGGAGAATTCCTCCGGTGTGAAGGTCATCGCCTTGCTAGAAAATTTATAACTTAATTAGTAGATCGATCACCCACACCGCGTCTATCTACGTGGTGTCCCGTGGCAGAATGGGTTCGGCTCCATCGTGACATGCTCCACTTCCCGCCGCTACCTCACAATGGGTGGAAGTAGCCTGGCGGCTTACGATGCTCGGCCTTGACCTCAACGACATGTGAGACATTGTCGGGCAAATCTTCAACGTTCCGCCATACGCTTGATAATCGCGGCGGCGATATCATGGTACATCGCCGTGCCACACGAATGCATAACAAATCGAGGCGGTGGAACTCACGAATCTCTATGGCGGTCGACTAGGGGACCATAACCCATCCTTTATCAGAAGACTACCATCGTGGATGGCCCGAGCGCCATCACTCGTACTGCACAGTGCGGGTCCACTGATGGACACTATCTCTACGTCCTGCCCCTAAGACTCGATCACTGCCTTTCAGTGGAATGGCGCCCAGCCACCAAGCTCCTAACTCTCCCAGGCACGATCCTTGTAATGCGGTCATGTCCCACAGTCTCGAGCATCTGCCACTCTCGAGAAACTACACTAGCCAGTACTCCTTGTGACTTCCGATTGAGTGCATCATCCACTACATTTGCCTTACCAGGATGATAATGCAAAGTGAAGTCATAATCCTCCAGATGCTCTATCCATCTGCGTTGCCTCATGTTGATGTCCCGCTATGTGAAAATATACTTCAGACTTTTGTGGTTTGAAAAACACTTCGAATTGCTCACCATACAGATAGTGGCGCCAAATCTTTAAGGCAAAGACAATGGCCGCCAACTCCAGATCATGTGTAGGGTAATTCTGCTTATGATTCTTTAATTGTTTGGAACCATAGCTACAACCCTCTCGAATTTGCATCAAGACCACATTGATCTATCCTAGAGGCATCTGATTGCAGAGTGTACCTCATCCTGTTCGGGACTATCAGAATAGGAGATGTAGTAAGCCTCATTTTGATTCTGAGATGCCTTCTCACACAAGTCATCCCTTCAAACTTGACCCTTTCGAATTGATCTAGTTATAGATGGCTGCGTAAGAGAAATCCTAAATGAACCTCCTATAGTGCCCAGCTAGTCCCAGCTGCGTATCTGAGAAGGCGACTTGGCCTCTCCTAACTCATGACCTCACGCTTCTTAGGAATTATTGACACACCTAAAGTAGACGTAAACGTGTCCCGAATTTCACCTCAATAGCTTGAAATTCAAATTTCTTGAACTTGGCATCTGTTAATGGTCCACCGAGTGCCTAGAAACAGATTACTTAAAATGATCCTCATGCTCGTCCTTAGACTGGGAGTAGATCAAAATTTCGTCAACAAAGACCACAACAAAAACCTGATCTAAAAGTAAGTTTGGAATACCACATGCATGGGAATCCGTGAATCTGCGTGACATCGTCGGCGAAGAGCATCTTGTGAACTCGAAATGTCGCGTACCACGTCTAGCGTTATCTTAGGGATATCGGAGTCTTTCTAACTCTCAGCGTGGTAATCGGTCACGAAGGTCTATCTTGGGTAGACTCGCCCCTTCCGGTGATCAAACAAATCATCCGATCCTCGGTAATGGATCTGGAGTTAATCGTAACCACATTGACTATCGATGGTCGATCACGGTCGAAGAGTTTTGTCCTTCTTCTTAGAAACAAAGCGGGCGCCCCATGAGTGAAGTCTTTCGGTCTAATAAAACGCATGACAATTCACAGTTGGACCTTAAGTTCATCTGGCTTCAATAGGTGCCATCTATGGAGTCATAAATATAGGCGACGTACGGGTGTAATTCTATGAAAAGTCCATATCCACGTGCGGAGGTAATCCTGGCTGTCAGAAAAAGCGTCCTCATGCTCTAAGCCACCCAGGTAGACTCAAATCCAGTCTCCCGCATCTTCTAAGGTAAGGCTTGCTAGCGACCATGGCCAGTCCACTCTGCGAAGTTGTGCAGTGCGGGGTAAAGCATCATGTTTATCCCAGAGAGAGAAGCGTAACCACGTACCATGATGTGTATAGGAAGTAATCCTCCTACTATATCGCAATCAATGGCAGGCGCAATGTCATCCTTCCATACCAAGAGAATGACATCAAACTCGATATGTCCATCACGAGAAGGTCTCATAATAATCAGAATCACGAGATCTCTGCTCCACGATCGGTATACATGATCAATCCTCATCTTAATCCCTATAGGAGAACTCACATGTAACGACTCTTCCAAGGTTTCAACCTCTAAGCTCAAACCTTTCACACATGATGTAACAATAAATATGAATATGATACATCTGAATCAAACAATATCTTTGCCTATAGGCGAGATAACATAAACATACCATATCAGCGATCAGCTGGTTAGTGCGTGGCGGTGTGATGGGCGTAAACACGCCCTAGGTCCTGAAGTCTGCAATGCGGCTGAGCTCACATCCTCGACCTCGACCCATACCTGGCCTCTACGGCCCATGCGTATGTGAAGGCACTTGTGCAACACCATTGGACTATCTGGTCCACTAGCCGTCTTTAGGGTGAGAAAGATAGTATGTCTGCGCTTGTCCGTGATGTTTGGGACTATTGTCCCAAATCACGGGATCCTAGCTTACATGGACAATCTCATCCTCATGTACCCCGAGTTCTTGTGATGATAGCATGTCATCTACCCGGCCCATTGAAGCGAGCTTCGGCCTTATTACGATAGTATGCACAGACAAATCGATGGAATAGAAGTCTTCTGCTTCCTTCCCGAATTAAAAGAAGATTGATTCTCTTTCCTCTTAGTGCTAACACCCATATCCCGGATGCTCCGTGTGTCATCTACTCCTCTTCGATGGCGAAGGCAATCCTAACCATGAGTCCCCTCCTCCCGTGTGTTAGAGGATGATGTGTACGAAACCCCGCTGAGTTCCTCATCCCTCCACCCAGCCCATAGTTGTACTAGTCAGTGCAATGGTAGCATCCCCGTCTTCGCACATTAGCCAATGATAGCGGCCTGCTTTGCCATCGCACTGGAGCTAATGAGAGCAATGACATCACCATCGGTCTCCTCCCGCCCATGGTAGGTGGATCATGTGCCTCGAACCTATAGAGGTTGCGGGCCCCACTTCCTTACTGGTTCCTAATTGCACCCCGGCTTGTGCGATTATTAGCGAATGACAACACTGCCTGCATAAGGGTATGATCGCGTATGACAACCTTTATGAAGGTGCATTGAGTAAAGCCGGTGGTTGTGGGTTATTACTTCTCCTTGCTCTGGCGTCCTCTTCCTCTGCCCCAGCCATCTACAAAGTGTTAAATACTTGATAGAGTTCTCAAATTTCTATCTCAGTCTACCAGTAGTGTACATGTCAATATGCGCCCAAAGAATACCACTAGAATTTATAATAAAATTATTATATATTTCGAGGGTATAAATTGAACTGACAGGTATTTTCGAGAATTGTTAAATGAATATTGAATAAATGATTATATGGTACCAGAGCGAATGCAAATATTACATGCTAAATGAGATTGAATTAGATGAAATTAACTTTAAGTGCAAAAAGGGCAAGAGGAAGAATTGTAAAATAAGGACCTAAAGGTCTATATATAAATGAGTTTGTAGGTCTAAGTGTGAATCTTGAAAATTTAGTGCAATTAGAGATTTATAGGCTATATAGTGAATTGGAGAACTTAACTCGAGAATGCATTTTTGGCCAAACGAGAAACTTTATGTAGAATAAGTGACTTAAGACGGGAGAAAATGAGAAATGAGAAATGGGTGTGTAGGCCCAGACAAGGCCTTACACTTAAAAGAAGTTAAAAAAGACCAAAGTGTTAAGGCTCATTTAGAGCAAATCACGTTTTTGGGAGAAAGAGAGGAGAAAAGGGATAGAAAATTTAGGGTTTGCTAGAGGAGTGATTTTGGTGGATTGTTTCATTCTTGCTTCTAGAACCCGAGTAACATGGAAGGGAAGTTGAAGAGATTGGTAGAAAAGCGAAACCTCACTTCATCTTTTATGATTTTGATTTTGGGGGAAAAGCCACAACTTAAGAAATGTTTTCATTGATTTTAACAACTTTTTGGAGTTGTTTTGAGTGGATCGATGGTGGATTTTTGTATGGATGATTGGAAGAGGTTTGTGGAAGAAAATGATTAAATGCCAAAATCAGACATTTTCTAGGCAAAAATCGCGTAGTGATGGTGCAAAAGTGGTCTGGTACCCATGGTCTGAGAGGGCTAGTGGTCTTAGATACCCATTGGCGTGGTAGTACAGTACCTGCCTTGCTTCCTGAAACCTCCTTTTGCATATTTTGCAGTTAAATCCGTATTAGTAGATTGTTTAGGGACTACTAACTAATGATTAATGGGGTTGAATAAAGAATAAAAATCAAGTGAAAAATGTCTGAAGTAGCTCGCGCCTCGGCGATATTCATTAGTATGATTATTTGTTTAACCACTAAGAGTGGAGATATTGTAAATTGACTGATGCAGATAGAGAACGACAGCGGAGCACAGGATTGGAATCTCAAGAGAAAAAGGATCAATAAATTGGTTTGTTCTGTTCTCTGTTCTCTGTCCTATTTGTTGTTCTTTATGACTCAATTCCCATTTCAAGTTCTAATTGCGAAATATATATATACATCGATTTGAATTATTAGTATTTGAAATGTTTGTCAAATATCTGCATGTGTGCGTGTATTTGAACTATAAGTGAATTTCTTGCATAAGAAAATAATCGATTTAAATGTATTATTGAGTGACCAACGGCGATTCACACCAATTGAATTTGTCATGAAAGGTAATCGTATTTGTTGTCACGAGATCAGCGTTGCTCTTTTGAATGATAAACGGGGGATTCAACCGTGAATGCATCATTGAAAGTCGACCACATGGTCATATGTGAGATTGCAATATTGAATGTGAAATCCATTGCGAATGACAAACGAGAACAAGATTCACCAAGCCCGAATCTGTCATTGACTATCACGCCGAATCCGGTTCGACCGTTAAAGGATCGAACGAGTTAAGTCGCGAGACTTAAATTTAGGACTCACGAATTTTTTTTTTTTAAAACCATCTTTTGGTACACATGGGTATGGCCCACATCATATAACATAATCCGAATATCATGTACATATCAAGACTACCGGAATTAATTGTCCATCAAAATCTAACATCACATAACTAAGTCCCATTTACAAATACAAATTGTACTTCTTATACAAATCGAGCGGAACCTACATGTAGTGAACCCTTACAAGTGTGTTGGCGGTGTATGCGGATGTTTGCGGCGTCTTCTCCTGTACCTACCCAGTTAAAGCCGGAGTGCTAAACTGCGCTTATTAGAGTATATCTTATAACTTATACGAGATGCACATGCATATACACAATTATAATAAGTGTATAACCATACTTGAATCTCCGAGAAATTTCATGCATTCATAACATGAGACATCTGAGTACTTAAGCTCATAACGAGGCTTATGTTTATTCGGGACTCACAGCCAGGAGTTCACAGGCTTATTCTATCAGGGACTTATACTTATAATAGACTTATTTTTCGATTCGGGACTCAGTAGGAATTCAGAACTTATCTTATGTGCTTATACTACGGGTTTTACACTTGTTCGAGAGGTACCGTAGGTATCACGGGATTACCCGGGCGTGTGCTGGTATTGCAGACTTATTCTTATACGGAAGTACTTGTAAGTCTTTACCAAAACTTATCACAGTGCCATTATCTTACTTACAATACCACAGTATATCCACAGTCTTCACGGAACTTATCTTGGTATTCCCGAGCACATCTGGGAGTATTTCGGATCTTACTCGTGTATTCTAGAAAACTTACACATGTATTTCAGATCATACATGTATTCTGAGAATTTATAATTGTCTTACGGATCTTATACTTGTCGCGAAAGGTACGTAGGTCTGATAAGTCAAAACTAATCATAATCGTATCACATCTGAGGGGGTTCGATCGGGCGTATCTGGATATATTGGGGTATGGACATTAGTCGGGCGAGTGGAATCGAAACGGATACATATACTTATTTTACGGATCTGAGAATTGCCCTTAGGTACTCTTTGGACTTATACTTATCTTAAGGATCACGAGTGCTCGTGGGTCTTCTGAGAACTTGTACTTATTTCTTGTCTGAGTACCGTGGGTACTCTGAGACTTAAATCAAGCCACAAAATTGCAGAGTAGGTACTCACAGACTTATTCGAATCTGAGAATGGAGACTTACTCGAGATACAAAATTGCAGAGTAGAGTATTGCAAACTAGATCAGGAGACGGGACATATATTCGGATACGAACACGGTCTGGCAGTACCGTAGGTACTCTGAGGACTATTCGAGATCTGAGGACTTATCGGATCTGGGACTTATCGGATATAAGGGTTATCGGATCTGAAGTACCACGTAGGTACTGCGGAACTTAATCAAGCATGCAGGGAGTACGTGGTACTCTGGGAGCTTATCGGATCATCGGATCTGAGGTACCCTGGAGTGCTTCTGAGAACTTGGTCTGTCTGAGTACCTATAGGTACTCACAGGAACTTAATCTCAGTCTGAATGAGACTTGACCCGGATCTGGGTGGAACTTATTCGAGATACGGGAGTTAATGAAGCGGAACTTATTCGGATCTTTGGGTACCGTAGGTACTACATAACTTATCTCTTAGAGACGGGGAGTACCCATAGGTACTACGGGACTTATTCGGACTGTAAGTACCGTGGGTACTACGAGAACATTTTTCGGATGCGAGTGCAGTGGGTACTCTGGAGCTTAATAGAGACGAGTGCGAAGTAGGTCCTTTCTGAGAACTTATTCGGAGACCAGGGACTGTCAAATACGAAGAGTGCAAGTAGGTGCTGCATAGCCAAATCTGGAGGTGCAGTAGTGCTACGGAACATATACAAAGGTACCGTAGGTACATTCGGATCTTTACCATATTCAATTCTTTATTCTTATTCGAGAGATCTTATCCTTATAATTGGATTACCTAGACCAATGTCTGGAATGAGTAGGACCATGACCTGATAAATTGCAGAAGGTGCAGTCTGAATCAGTACCCAGTCGCACTAATCGGAAATCTTAGAGTACTAGTGTCTTGGCACGGTGAGTCTTAGTAGCACTAATCGGAGAAGTGCGGAGTACTGGTGTCTTAGAAACGCGGTCGAGGAGAGTGTCGTCGCACTGTCAGTCACCCAGAGAGTACTAATGTGCGAAGCCACGATCAGAGAAATCTTAGTGTCATTCAATAAGCTGGTCTTAGGCAATTTTACAATTATATGAGTTCAATAACTACTATCTTATAGTAGAGCATTATTAGCCACATTATAAGTTCATGACGAGATCGTATTCCAAATACGTGAGTATGATGAGCATGTAATCACACCTTAATCATGTATTCTTATTCTTCTATGAATCATTGCCGGGAATTGGAATCAATCGATCGGATCGTCGAACTCGAGTTATGGCATTTTCATACTTAACTAGTCGATTCTGGAATTTTACCAAGGACTGTTTGTATTGCCTTTCGCTTTCTCCGGGGTCTTGACTTCATATTTTGCCCTATGTCCTTATACTCATTTAAATCTAAGGTGCTAGGGTTCTATTCCAGTGGAATCACCCGATTCGAGCAGAAACTCGAGGTCTGTCAGAACATCCGGGACTTCTCTATGATAAGTGAAACAGAATTGACTTGCACATATGACCCCACTTTGAGTGAATTTTTGGGCCATCTGATCAGAATTTGGAATGCCATTAAATATGGTTTGTTTCTCCTTGAAGTCTATTTTGATGGCCACTTGAATCCACTCAAATCGGATAGAAATGAGGAAGTTATGGCCAAAATACAAAAAGCGGTTAAACGGGAAAACCGAACAAGTTGTACTCCAGTAGAACTTAACTCTGGTAGAACTTCTAATAAATCGACCGAGAATCAAGTTGTGCTGGGGTGGGAACTTAACTTCTACAGGTAGAAGACACCCAGAAATGCCAGTTTTATTTATTTCTCCTTTTCATGCAACTTTTCCATCCTAACCAAATCTATACTTCGTATACACTTCAAAACCATTTCAATTTAAATCTTTTAACCTCGATTATCCTCAAATCATCTTTCAATGGATATCTTTCTTCCAAATTCTTTCATGATACTTCCAGAAAACCATTCTAATATAGGTTACAACCATACACAATTCAAAGTCAAGGATTTGTTAGGGTTTATTCTAAACCACAGCTCCATTACTTGTCATTTAACCGTGAATCAAACAAAAAGGAGTGCCCACTTATCTTGTTCCTTGTGGGTTTACCCACCTTAATTTCAAGGAAATCTAAAAGGTTAGATACATTCAACCAAAACACAAATTTGGAGACAAGATACCCCAATCATACAAAAGTCTTAGAATCCCATGATCCTTGCAAAATCCATAATCAGGTAGTTTCCATACAAAAATCAGTTCCATGCAACTGGCTTGTGATCACCTTCCTCTCTTATTTCTCTTCTTCTTTCTTCTCTTCTTCTCTCGGGTTCTCCGATTTGAGACAAATTTGGTCTTTAAAATCCCCATATTTACTAAGGCCTTGTTTGGCCTCCAAAACATTTTGGGTCAACTTTCTCTATTTTCTTTTAAGCCTCCATCTCTTGGTCATTTATAAATAAACCATTTGACTGTTTGGCCTCCATCTCATCCAATTCATACTCTTTTTTGGCCCATAGTTTCTTCAATTTATGACTTTTAAGCCCCTTTTGTACCCGATTGCAAAATTGTCATGCATTGCCAATTCAGGGTCTCTCGTTCAGTGTTTAGCATTTAACTCACAGCTTGAGTGGAGTGTACACAAAATACTAACATATCGAAAGCATTTAGGGTATGTTTCGAGTGTTCGGTATTTATGCGACTTCTATACTCATATATGAGATTGCAATATTGAATGTGAGATCACATTACTACTAAATGACAAAAGGACAGGATTCACTAACTGAATCTGTCGTGAATGTTGACTCTATAGCCATATATGAAATCACAAACCAAAACGCGAAAAATGATTCAAAAAGTGTATTTGTATAAGTATCTTTTTCATTATACATAGACATTGTATAAAGGCATTATTTTGATAAATGCATGATTTGTGTCTTGAAGCGGAAATCAGGATAGAAACATATAGAGCCATGGCGTAGGAAATGCTTAGAGTATTATTTTAATCAATGCACAGTCTGGAGTTAATAGATAGTGGTTGCAAGGCGGTTGGTCGAGGCTCGAGTCATCCAGAAGGTTCACGAAGTATGCTCCGTTACATGCATCCTCACCATTTTGAACATGACATTGTTTGTATGAGGTTCAACTCAGAAATTATTTTTGTACTTATATCGATTCTGATTTTGGATATTATGTTATAAGCGGCATAAATACCATTTTAGTTAAATCATATTTTGTAAAGGAATTGCATTGAAATTATAAATGTTTATCAGACACCTAAATGGAAATGTAGCAAGATTTGAGAATGAAAATGTTTATATTAATGATTATTTGATAAATGGATTTGATAAAGGCTTTGTTTTGAGGCGTCCCCGGGGTTTCGGTTAAGATCACTTCCAATGGTCGGACCGAGGGCTTGAAATTATTACATGTAACCATAATAGACTTTAACATCATAATTTGCAGTTCATCCCTTTTTTCCTTAGTGGTGCATAATACTTGACCACTAATACAAATTAGTTCCCAAACTATCATGTTCATTTGCTTCAGAACCCACTAAGGTTATGTTTTCAGCCTAATGTTCATACTACAATCTACCGTATATATTATTACATAAATCACTGATATATTTAGTATGGCTCACATTAACACACAACAATGCATGATGAGACCCATGCCGTATTATAATACTACGTGTACTAGGCTCTTTGATACCATTTGAATGAGCTAAATCGGGACCATACTATTGGATACACACATTCAGACTTCTGAAATGATTTGCAAAACACAATCTGCATTTGTGGCTTTGATTTCGAGTCCGGTTGATAACTTTGTTAACCGCGAATTCACGTAGTTTCGGGTGACAGATATCCTGCTGTTGTGTCCATTTGTGGATCCATAGTTCCTGAAAATCGGCGAGCCTGCTTTATTCGGGGGCACCATCCGACGCTCTGGCCTGTATAACGGTATAAATCAATACTTGTCAAGTCATGATAGAAGTAATATTAACCACACAGTAATTCCCATGTCATAATACTGACATACATCCCTTCTGGGACGTTCATTCACATTAAATCTAAAATGAAAATAAAGCACAGCAATTACGGTCTGTAAGAGGACTTTTTCTGAAAGGAAATATCGAGTCACACATCGGCCTCCTTCATAATCACGATCTCGTCGGTGTATCTCCTGTACTGAAAGGGAGTCACGGCAGGTGAGCAATGCCAATTAGAAAATTCTCCTCTGTTTTACTCCCGCTTTAAAATGCACGTCACGATATGCCGTAAGCGGCAAATCACATTCCATATAAATAGTACAGTGCAACCATGGAATATTCGTTAATCGCGTATGGAGATGAGACTCATAATACCCATAAACTCGAAGTCGGACCGACTCCCTCACACATCGCGGTACAAGTGCAGAAAGCGATCGTGGTGTTTCACCGGTGACAAGCGTAAGACGACCCTCGATGTTTATTCAATTTGCAATCCAGGTATTATTTGTTTGAGTTGCAAATTTTAGGTCTCCGCCTTGAGCCACTTTGCCAAAAACGCACTTCGCGAACTTCGTAACCCGATACATATGTCGACCGAGAATAATTTTGGTCTTTCACCTTGGGGGGGATCTACCTCATCTTGCTTCACGAACACCACGAAATTATTATTGTTACTATGCGGTGTAGTCTTGGTACGGACGTTGTCCGATTCAAGTGCTACATATTCACCCGGAAAGTGAATAACCAATACCATGCACCCACACGGGCTTCGATGCAATGTGACCTTGCATATAAATCGCAAACATATCATTTCATGTTATGTCACCACAACATGCAACATTTATAAATTAGGATAATTATATTTACGTATATATAATTTCCATTCATCCGCAATTTATTTCCATGTTAATATCCACCTTGAAACACATATTAACATGATTTTACACAACGCATATTATTTATTTTTCAACAATACACACAAAATGGTCAAATCTCGGACCCATATAAACGAGACACCTCTTAATCCACTTCTGGCCCGTGAACCTTTTTTTTTAATTCATTCATCCAACTAATTAGTATGATAAAGACCAATCTGGGATCGATACGAGCGCCAGCATAGTTGGGTAAGCGAGTTACGAAAATCCTACTCGGACTATTAAACTTGATCCCAAAAGAATTCAATGGCGTAAGCGGTCCAAAATTCAGTCAGGCAGTCAAGCTGATCCGAAAATTTGCTTGGGACGTAAGCGATCTCAAAAATTCAGCGATTGTCAAAACAATCCTAAAAATTCCTAAACTTAGTCTCAAGATTGTGGGACTTAAATTTACGGTCTCTCACGACCTCAAAGAAAATCCCAAGTCATTAAATGGCCTTTAGGCTAGAAATATTCCAAGTAAGAAAATTCTATCGTGGAGTTTGGCCAAACACTCAAAGATTTTGTTTACCAGGGCGTAGCTTGCTATATGTGGATCGACTTTCATACCGCTCCGCCAGCGATGGCTCGATTTACGTAAATCTTAAAGAAGCCAAAAACCACTTTTTCTTCTCTCTCCCTTTCTTTTTGTTTTGCTTTGTTTTCTTTTTTTCCTTTTCTCTACTTATCCACTGAATTTGATCTCATGTCTTTTTTTTTTTCTTTTCTTTTTTTTCTTGTTTATCTTTTCCATTATTTCCTCCAGCCCGACACTTGGCTCCCGATGTGATCGTTATGAAGTCTTGTGCATGTCATATCATGTGTCACTCCTAGGTGCCATGTGGCATCTATAGGATCATGTCATATGTCACTAGACACTTGATGTCTCAGCGTGAAATTTATTTGTCTGAATCAGGTGAGTCAGTCGGGTAACTAGATTTGAGAAAAAATTCTGGTGAAGTCGCACCCCGTGCGTCAGAAATCTAGAAAATTCACGGTTTCGACATAAATTATCGTTCTACTTTTTAAAAAAAATTGATTTTTTCGGGTTTCTGATGTTGTCTCAACTTTTCTCTGGTAGCGTCTTTTCCTTAAGCGAGGAGGGGTGATTTTTGTCGTTCTTGGCTTGAAATCACCCCTCTACGCTCTTCCAATCGTTTCTTATGATAAAGTGGTTATTCTACACATATCTAGGTTTTTATTTGTTTTTTTGTGATGAAGTCGTCGTCTTGGTGCAGTGTGTGGTTTTCGTTGCCTTGGTACGGCTTGTGGTTGTCATCGTCTTGGTGCGACGTTTGTTTATCGTCATCGTGGTTCAACGTTTGTTTATTGTTGTCGTTGTGCGACGTTTGTTTGTGTGAGAGCGATTCAAATGAGCAAAGTATGTCCCAATACGGTAAGCTATCGCTGCTTGACTAGCCGAGATCCACGATTTTGCGGATTACTCTAATGATCTTCAAACACGATCTAGAACAATAGTCTTGTCCCCTTGACTATATTGAATCAAGAGTCGTAAACTAAGATGTTGCGTCTTTGTCCCCTTGGTTATGAAGAGCCAAAAGTCGTAAGAACAATGGAAAGTAACCTCATCCCCTTGATTATAGAAGAACCAAGAATTAAGTAAGTTTGAACCTTTATAAAGAATTAACACCTTGATATGCTCGAAAGTTTTCATAAGAGCGAAAAAGTGAAGAAAACCTCACAAAAGAATATTTATTCATCAATGTCTCTCTAAGATTCTGAGAAGGAGTATATATATAGGCATAGCTTTCAAAATCAAATATTAAAAGAAAATATTTCTAAAAAATATCCACTTGAAGATGATTTATTATTTCCTTATTGGACACCTAACCTTGATATTTTGACCGTAAGAAACTAATTGGACAACTAATAACTTGCACAAGAATTGGCAAGTCTGATCATGCAACTTGTAATGCTAAAACTTTTCAAAATATGTCTTTGATTGTACATGAATTGTGGAAACAATATAGAGCACAAATTTTCTTGATTTTTTAGTCCTTTTAATTGCCAAAAACAAGTGGATTATTTCCATCAATAGTCATGATAATATTTATGGACTTGTGAACTATTTGTTTAACCAGGTGTGAGACTTTTATTTGACTTGGGAACATTCTTTAAAGGTAGGTTGCTTTAAAATAAAACAACCCATGGCTTGGATTAATGTCTTTTGAAGCTTTTTGATCTTTGCTCTTGTGATTGGCCCAATTGGCATTTGAAGTGGATCATTTGTGCTTTGATTCTGGTCCACGTTCTCATCACTCTTGAAGTTTTTTCGGCCCTTACTCTTATGATTGGCTCAATTGGCATTTAAAGCAAATCCATTGTGTTTTGATTCTCATCGTGATCAGTAACAATCAATCGATGGTCGTCGATATCTTCTGAAAACTAAAGTTATAGGTATTAGTGCATAAATCTGCTCCAATTAATAGTAAGGTCATTATCGAATGTATGGATTTTGAGTCATTAATTTATCTTATTAACTTTATATGTTTCATCCTTTATATTTTTAGCGATTTTTGTTATATGTTTACATTAATATATTCTTAGTTTGAATCAAATAAAATTATTTTTATTTCAAAAAAAATGAATAAATACATTTTAATTTTGCAAATAAATAATATAAGAAAATAAAAAATAATGTAGACAATAAATATAGTATATATAGAATAAATTGATTATTATTTTGAGAAATAAAGAATATTAAGGAAGAGGAAATAGACGGTACATAAATTTATCTTATGATTCTTATCCCATATTTTGTAAAAATAGAATATAAAGTAGATGATATATCTTGTTTTGTTCCATAAAATGTGGAATGAGATTAGGGATCTCCAACGGGCGGCCAGGCAGGCGAGCGCTCTACGAGTTAGACCGTGACGACCGAGCTGGTACTATCGCCGTTGATAGTCAGCCAGTAGAGTCAGCCAGGGAATTTAATTTTTTAAAGCCGACGACCCACGGGCTTTATCTTGATGACTGTGGGCGAGATATTGATAGAGACCAGGCTGGGGATAACAATGAATGGTACAGAATGTGGCTGATTGGCTGAGTGAGCAAACAGACTGAGTGAGCAGCAGACCCCAGTGTGACTCTTGCGCATATCGGCCGCCGACGGTTATTTACTCTCCCATCCTTTTTTAAAGAAAAATTGATATATTCTAAAAATAAAATATTATACAAATATGTAGAAAAATTAACTAGAAGGGGGTTTTAATATTTTAAAATTTTGACAAGCGGTTTCAATAATGTAAATATTTTTTTTACAAATTGTAAAGTAATTTTAAAATAAAAGAAAAGTCATTTAAAATATTAATTTTGCCAATATATAAATATTTTAAAATAAAGTATCAAAAAATAATAGTATGTCTATATTTTTACAACAAAATATTTTCTTATAAAGTATATAAAACTATTATTATTTTTGAAAGCTTAAAAACTATTATTATATTTATAATTAATTTATGTTATTTGCATTTCGTTGAATATTTCGTTTAAGTAATAGTAATGAAGTGTTTTGCAACCAAAAATCTGGTAAGAAGGAGATATCCTGAGTTAGTGTTAGTATGAACGGTGTTTAAATGTGTGTTTATAAAATTTTTGGTATAATATTTTATTAATAATTTTAATATGGATAGTGCGTATATTAAATGTGCTTACAGTCAGTAATGTAGTAAATTAGCCAACTTGGATTGAATATATGGAATTTTTATAGGTAAATAATTTGAAAATAATAAAAAATAAAACGAAATGTAAAATTTGTGGCGAGGAAACTAGCAGTGGTGGATCAAATTCGGCTGTGAAGTCACATTTAAAGGCGCGATGAGCAGTATAAAGTGGCGTAATGTAGATATTAGAAATTATGTATGCGATTGGGTAAAGATGAATGTGGAAATTTAATAGCGTTTTTTAACTTTATGATGAGTAACTTGTTGTGAAGGAATGATTAATTACATAATAAGAGTGAAACAGCCTTTTAATATGATGAAGCTAATGATTATTCAGCAATTTAAAGTGATTAATCATAAATTCAAAGGTTGATAAATCTTGATAAAGATATTATGAAAAAATTTAAACGAACGAGAAAATTTAAAACAATATTTCAAATTTTGAAGTAAAAATTTGTTTAACGTTGATATTTAGACTGTCTTTTAATGCGTAGAGAACTTTTTATGTGTGCTAACAGAACTATAGATAGTGAATGGATGTTAAATAAAAGAATAATGTTCGTTTAAAGCAATCATCTCGCATAATGGTAAAAATATATGGCTTTTAATAAATGATGAAATTATAGATTTAGGTATTAAGTGATAAAATATTCTGTGCGTTAGATAATCTTGAATAATGATGTAGCGATACAAAGATTAAAAGATTTGGCAAATAAAGATGATCATGCGAAATTATTTCACGTACGTTGTTGTGCGTATTTTAAATTTTGATTGTAAAGATGGATTAAGCGAGTTGATATGATTAACGCATTAGAAAAAATTGAGACATTGCATATAATATTAATTGTTACGAGCAAAACATAGATTATTTTGATTGTTTGCAAAATTGTAAATATGATAGAAAAATATAAGTTTAAGACATCTGCATTGGGTGATTACCAACATAAGAACACAAAATATTACAAAATATAAAAAAGTAGTCTGATTCTCTAATCTGATTATCCCAATAATAATATTGATGTAGATGGTGATGTATTAAATGATTACTTGATTGGCTGGCATTCTTGGATCTTACGAGATCTTTTTGGGGAATTTTGATCTTGTGAAATATTTTTATAGTGTGTATGATATTATCAGAAACATGTGGTCGTTATTGCGTGATCGTGTTCGAAGGCATGCTTGAGTGGTGTCTGAGAGGAAGCTTTAAAATATCAGAAAATGAATGGATCAAGATAGTTACGTGCAGAAAATAATGATTAAAATATTTTTTTATTAGATATATTGTATTTTTATTTTTAGCATGGTTGAAAAGTCTGAATGATTGTAATCGTGGGTATGGCCCACCCAGTTGGGATATCTTTTATTTTGTAGTGATGTAGCTTTTCGTACATTTACGAATGTATTATATTTGATTAATAAAATTTAAAATGATGTATTTTTTATTTTGAATTATTTTTAAAACTACTTTTTTATTTAAGCTTGAATCTGATTTAAATAAAACGCCACGTGAGGGTTGAAGAACTTGGCGAGCACTAAGTGGGCGCATAGACGAACACAGAGCCGGAAAAATGTGGCGGGCCTTTGGGTGGGGAGCAGGCGGGGCTTTGGTGAACTGGCGGATTTGCGTGGTCAAGTAGGGCGCAGGGGAAATAAGCCGCGACCGGCCGCCGCTGCTGGCTGGGCAGAGCAGGTCATTAGCGCGTCGGGCGTGGCCGAAGCCTGGCGGGCGTCATTTCCGGGCTTTTGGAGATCCCTAAATGAGATTATTTCTTAATCCTATTTTACATTACATAGGTGGGAAGAGTTATAATAAGTTTAATTTATATAAAATTGAGTTTTTACTATTAAATTTAGATTTTATTATTTTAGAATGAGATTTATAAAAATATGTTAAAATATTTCGATCCCATAAATAAAAGTTCAGTTTATATAAATTTGAGTTTTTGGACCAATTCTATAGAGGTTCTATCAAGCATGGCCTTGTCCGTACGAGTCGGTGATCCTATCTCTCCATCACAGTCGTTGCCGATTAACGACAGTCTGCATCACCGGCATGATCATTTTCCGACGTGGCATCACGCCGTGGCGGAAGTGAACATAATAAAAATAATTGGTATGTGGTCCCGGGGTTCCATACTCTAGCGAAGGAAAAAGCAGATAGGCGTTTTGTCGCTTTCAAAGGACAAATCAATGTCTGTCCAGAACAGCTAATGTGGGTGCCTCCACCAATTCGCCACGTGTCAATCATATGGACTGGCCCCAGACTCCACCTCCACCATACCCATATCCATCAAACCCCCCTCCCCAACTTGTCCCTCCGGATTTGGACGTCAGCAGTGCTCCCATTTTTTGGTTTTCTCCTCAAAAATCATGGGAAGTTAGTTGAGGCCTTGTTTTCAATTTTTCATTTTTGTGTGGGATGTGTTTAATAATGGCTTCTCTTTTGCTCCAATAAAGTTTTCAAGTTGGCAATCGGATGTGACCTCTCAAATTTTTTGGATAAAATCATTAAATGATACTATAGAGTTTATATAGTAGATTATAAATTTTTGGATAAATCATTAAATGATACTATAGGATTTATATATATATATATATATATATATATATAATATGGATGTCGGCAAATTTGTGTGTACCTCAATTAGGTCCTAACACTTGAATTGATGATAATTGAACAATTGTAAGGATTTTAACTAGTGATTATTGAATAAATTCTAAGACTATGAACTAACTAAACTATTGAGTTAAATGATACTATAGATACTTATAAATTTAAAAAAATGTATTTTACTTTTCAACTTATTACTTATATGATTTTAACAATTTTTTTTTATAATCTGATGAGGTTTGAAAAATAGATTGCCTTGACTCTTTATTTGAGCGAAAGGAAGTGATGTATAAAGCATCCGGCACTGCGTCAGAGCCGGAGGCAGATCTTTCATTGAAAATGGGTTATCAGATAATTGACCATATCATATGTGAATCAGTTAGTTTATTAGATAAGGGAAAGTAAGATAATCATATAAACATTATCGCAATGAATCCCATTTAAATCTTCAATTAAATCTAGATTAAGGAAAGCAGGGATGATTACCGATAATATATTATCATATAGTCGGCGTGATCTCCTTTAAAAGGAAGGAGGATAGTGCCGATATTGATCTTGATATATAACTACAAAATCCAGATAAAGGCCCGATAATATCCCCGTCGATGGGAAGAGAATCGCTGCTCGCGCCAGGTAGAATAATATCTGCTTTATAAATCTGGTAGTACAGTGTTGAAAGGAATGATAATTCAGTGCGATACTAATTCTCTGGCGTTATAACCTGCGGAAGAATGCGACTTTGGCATCGGAGCGACTCTGGTGAAAGCCCTCAGGCCCGATTTTTCCTCGGTTTTGCGAAATTACTTCATCGGGGCTGCGGATCGGCGGTCACGGCCCGTCACGCCATTTCTGAACGATCCGAGGCTGCATCCCGGCCGCGAACAGCGGTCCGGCCCGGCGGCCCCACACTCTCGGCCGTTCAGTTGAAAAAAGCATCGCTCCGGTTAGCGCGAATGCGTAGGAGCGGCGGTTCACGGAAAAATATAGCGATTTATCGATTCGCGATGGTATCGACAAGAACGGCGAACAACGCGTCCAGCGAGGATCGGGGCCGACAACCGCGCGAGCGGCTACCACGGCACATTGAAACAAGCGAAGCTAACGAGCGAGGTGGGCGCTCGCCTCTCATAAACCGGCGCGATAAATTAGAACAACACGAGGCGGATGCAGCGCTCACGGGGAACCGCAGCGAGTTCGGGAAGGTCTGACTTCCCTCCTCGCGAAGAAACGACACGACTCTGATGTGATCAACCATGGGCGATCTTGGGTGGATCCGTGAAGGCGATCAAACGGCCTTCATCTTTCGCGCGATTTTAGTTCACGCACGGAAGGCGAATATCAAGCATAAACTCCATAGCGATGAAGCGCGAAGTCATGAAGGCGGGCACTCGGAAGTGTGGCAGCGAAGTCTACGCGTCGGCATTAAAGGCGCTCGCGCCTTTCGAAATTCAGTGAATGGCCACATCGCGGCGGCTCAGCTCACTGGCGAAGCTCACTACTCGCCCAGCGAGCGCCTCAAGAAGTCGGGCCATTCAGCTCTGTCGGCACGCTCGGCTTTCGGCTGGAAGCCGCGGCCCCACTCACTTTGGCGAGCTCGCCACACTCTACCTGAGCCACCTTTGCATCGAAGTCGAACCCGGCTCGAGCCTCACATCGCCACTCATTACAGCGCCGGGGCCACCTTCTTCCACGCCCCGCTGAAGCTCACCTACTACGCCCTGAGCCCGCAGTTGCCTCGAAGTCGAGACCAGCTCATTCACGTAGCCACTCGGCCAGCTAGAGCCCGCAGCTGCTCACCTTAATGACTGCTCTTCGCTAAGCGGTATGTTGCCTCGGGAGTCGAGACAGCTCGTTTCCCCTCGCCACTCGGCCTCGGCGCCGGAGCCCGCGGCGCTTTCCTTTGAGCGGCTGCTCTCCGCGCGGTAGCGCTGCGCCGAAGTCGAGCCATTTCAGTACATCGCCCTCGGCACCCGGCGCCGAACGCGCTCGCTGTGAGCTCACTACTGCTGAGCCGCGCCTCGGGGGTTAGACATTTCGAGTACATTGCCCACTCATTTGCCTCCTTAGCTCAGCTACATCGCCACCGCATTCTAGCGCCCTCGGCTGTCCTTGCTCAGCTCAATCACCACCTAATTTCTGTCCCAGCCTTTCGGCTCGTCGCGGCTTCGAGCTGCATGCAGCTCGTTTGGAGCGCCGCGCCCCGAAACCTAGCGCGGGCCAAAGTAATTACGTATTGGCGAGGCCGTCGCCGACTTCCGGAATAGCCCAGGCCTACTTATTCCGCGGTGGCGAGCCGCCCATTGCGCTCGGAGCGGTGGGCTCCTTCTTACCGTTCATATTGGCAGGCTCGTCTCACCGGCTGAATAGCCGAGCGTACTATTCCACGATGTGACGCCATTCGCTTCGAGCAGGCGGGCTCCTTCTTGCAATTCATATTGACCGGCTCCTCCACCGGCTTCGGATGGGCGAGCCCCTGGTATTACCGGTAGCGAGCCGCCCATTGCTCACGGGCGACGGGCTCGCCGCCACCGTCGTATTAGCCCGAGCTCGTCCCACCGGCTGAATAGCGAGCGAAATGCATTCCACGGTGGCGAAGCCATTTGCGCTCGAACGAGCCAGGCTCCTTCTTCTGATTCATATTAGCCAGAGCTCTCATAATGGCTGGATGGGCGAGCACTCTTGTGCGATGGCGAGCCGCCCGGCTGCGCTCGAACGGTGAGCTCGCTGCTACGGTTCATGTGGCGAGGCTCGTCCCTCGGCTGAGTGGCGAGCCCCTACTATTCCACGCGATGGCAGGCCTTGGCTTGCACTCGAACTGACGGGCTCCATGCTACCATTCATATTGGCAAGGCTGCGTCCTCGACTCAGAATAGCGAGCCTACTATTCACGATGGCAAAGCCGCGGCTGCGCTCGAACCGGCCAGGCTCCTTCTTACGGTCATAATGGCGAGCGCCGCCGGCTGAATGGGCGAGCCCCTGCGTCTGATGGCGAGCGCCGGCACTCGGCCAGGCGGGCGCCATTGCCCCACGGTTCGCTATTAGCGAAGCTTGTCCGCCGGCTTCGGAAATAAGCGGCGCGCTATTCCGCGGTATTATTAGGCCGCCCGGCAGCGAATGACGGGCTCCGCCGTGCAATTCACATTGGCGGCTCATCCCTCGCTCGAATGGGCGAGCCTACTATTCCACGATGGCGAGCCTTCAGCGCACTCAGAACCAGACGGGCTCCATCGTGCAATTCATATTGGCGAGCTTCGTCCACCAACTGAATGGGCCGAGCCCTACGACTTACATTGGCCAAACCGCCATTTGAATTTCCGAAGCAATTGAAATTTCCTTCTCTTATTTGCGTTGAGCACCACAGCGGCTCTACTTGGCAACTCCTGTATACGGACGACTCACAACGATGCGGCGAGCTCTTCCCAGCGGCTGCCAGTGACTCTTATTATTTATGGGCGAGCTCTTACATTGATTTACTGACGGCTCACCGGCTTAATTTCCTAACGTGGCTCCTATTATTTACGTAGAGCGAGCTCTTACAACGATGCGCGAGCTCCTCAGCGGCTCTATCGGCGAGCTCTGATTATTTACATGGAATGGCTCTTACAATGATCTACGGCGATCTCCTCCCGAAGCGGCTGTCGGCGGCTCTGTGTTATGGGCGAGTACACAACGATCTGCACAGCGAGCTCCTCCCAGCTTTTGCTCCCGTGAGCTCTATTATTTGTAAATGGCTGGCGCCGGTTGCACAGCGAGCTCCTTCCAAGCGGCTCTGCAGCGAGCCCTATTATTTACATGGGCGAGCTCGCAGCGGTCACGTAGTTCTTAGCCGCCCGGCTGCACGTAGACGGGCCAGACTCCCTCTACAAAATTCTATTGATGAAGCTCTTTCCTCGATATGGGCGAGTTCCCCGCTGTTGACTGGCGAGCCGCTTCGCGCCCTTCGGATGGGTGGCTCCTGCTGCTATTTCCATTGATGAACTCTTCCGTCGGTTAACATGGGCGAGCTCTACTGCAGCGTCCGATGAGCGCCGCGGCGGTCCCGATAGCGAGCTCTTCCCGAGTTCGCATTGGCCAGGCTCTTCCGTATTACACATGGGCGAGCTCACACTTTCATTTGTTCACTTTGGCGAGTTCGTACACTCGGCGAGGAATCACGCTTCACGAGTCGGTCGGCCGGCTCGGTGCGGTAGGCTCGATTGCCCCTGTTTACATCGCCACTTTCGGCTCGGTCGCCCGCTCGGCTCTGGCGCCACTCGGCTCGGTCGCCCTTTCGGCTCAATCCGCTCATTTCTGAGCGCGCTCGGCTGTCATCTTTCGAGCTACATCGCCTCGACCGATCGCCACTCGATTTCTGGCGCCACTCGACCGATCATCCACTTTCGATTTCTGGCGCCACTTTCATTTCGATCGTGGCTTCATTTCTGATCAGCCCACTTTCATTTCGATATTACTTCGACTCTGTTTGCCACTCGTTCCGATCCTTCATTTACCGCCGTGGCTCGACTCCCGGTGCCCTTTCGGCTGCAGCCGCTCGACGATCGCCACTTTCGGCTGGCATGTAGGCTCGATCGTGCATTCGGTACCGATCGTCTTCGGTTCTGTAGCCACTCGGCTCGATCGCCACTCATTTCCGGTCGCCCTTTCGTTTGCTTTGCCACTCATTTCCGATCACCCACCGGTACGTGCTTTGACCGTTCACTGCAGCCACTCGGCTCGATACGTACCGGTACACGCCGCCGCCGGCTCCGGTCGCCACTCGGCTCGTCGCCGCTCGGCTCGGTCGCCCAGCTGGGCTACGCCATGCCGACTCGATCACCGCTCGGCTCGTCGCCGCACTGGCTCTGGTAATACTCGGCTCGTCGTACTTTCATTTCTAAGCCGCTTTCGGCTCGGTCGCCCGATCGGCTGATTGCCTCTGGCCCATCGCCACTCGGCTCAATCGCCACTTCCGACGTCGCCCTTTCAGCGCCAGCGCCGACCATTTCAATCATCACTCGTTTATCGTGCGCTACGCTCGGTCGCCGCTCGGTTCTTACCACTCGGCTCGTCGCTCGGCTGATCGCCAGCGAAGTACAGCGCCGCTCGACTCGTCGCCACTTCCGGTACATCGTATTCGGCTCGTCGCCACTTTCGGATTTACAACGCCCTCAACTCAATCGCCACTCGGCTTCCAATCATCGCGCTTCGGCTTCCTTGGCAAACGGCTTTCCAATCGTGGCTCATTTCCAATCGCGGCTCATTCTGTATCAGCTAGGCTGTCATGCCCCAGGATACGCCAGCCTTCAGCTCGTCGCGACTGTTACACAAGCATGCTCGGCTGGTCGCCACTCGGCTGATGCCACTCGGCTATCGCCACTGGCTCAATCGCCCTCGGCTCAATCAATACTCGGCTGTCATGCCCAGGATACATCGCCGCTCGACTCAATCGCCGCTCATTTCTGTATGCTTTACGACTCGTCATACTCATTTCCGATACGCCTTTGAAATTTCTGGCGCCGCATCGACCGATCGCCGCTTTCGTTTACGCCGTAGCTCGACCATTCGCCGTCGGTTGCGCGCCGCCGACTCGATCGCCGCCGGCTCGTCGCCCGACAAATTTGCCTGGCGCCACTTTCGGCTCGATCGCCACTTGAAACCGATGCGCCGCTCCGAACGCATACTCGGCTGTCGCCGCCGACTCTGTCGCCGCCGACCGATCGCCAGCTGAAGCTCTGGCGCCACTCGGCCCCGATCGCCACTCATTTACATCTCATTCGGCTCGGTAGCCACTGTCAATTGCTCAGGCTCGGTACCGCTTTCGACTCTGACGCCGCTCGGCTCGATCGCCACTCGGCATCGCCGCCGGCTGTTCGCCATTCCATTTACGCAGCGCCACTCGGCTCGATCGCCCTTTCGACTCGGTGCCCCTCGGCTACATCGCCCTTCGACGTCGCCAGCTCAGTACAAACGCCCTCTCGGCTCGTCGCCACTTCGGCTCAAGCATACTTTCGGCTCAATCATGCGCTCATTCTGGTAGCCAGCTCGACTCGTCGCCACTTTCGAAATTTAAATTGCCCCTCGGCTACATAGCCAATCATTTCAATCGCCACTCCATTTCGGTCGCCGCCATTTCAGTCGCCAGCCCAAACTCTGGCAGCCACTCATTTCCGATCGCCACTTTCAGTACATCGCCACTACCCGATGTGGCTCGCTCTGGTAGCCACTCGACTCAATCGCCACTCATTACAGTAGCTCGACTCAATCGCCGCTCGGTATTTCATGTCACCTCGACTCAGTAGCGCTCATTTCAATCATCTTTCATTACCACCTTGGCGCGGCTGCACCACCGGCTGTCCTTTTCGGCTCCAGTAGCCGCCGTCAGCTCGCCCGCTTTCGGCTCGATAGCCCGCTCAGTACAGTGGCCCCTCGGCTACATCGCCCGCCGGCTCAATCTCCGCTCGGCTCGATAATGCTTCCATTTCTGTAGCCGTGACTTCAATCGCCGCTCGGCTATATACGCCACTGATTTCAATGTCGCCACTCGCTGCGCGCCACTCGGCTCAATCGCCACTCGTTTCAATCGCCACTCGGCTACATCGCCACTCGGCTCAATCGCCGCTCGGCTCTGATACCACTACGCGTCGCCACTCGTTTCACCAACCACTTCAGCTCGTCGCCACTGACTCAGTCGCCACTACGCTCGGTGCCGCTCGGCTACAAAACCACTGTTTCAATCGTGATCGGCTCGGAATGCCTCGGCTCATCGCCTTTCGGCTGTTAGCCGCTCATTTCGTCGCCCTTTCATTCTGGCTGCAGTCGACCAATCGCCACGGTACATCAGCGCGCTACCTTTCAATCGCGACTTCGGTTACAACACCGCTCGGCTCAGTATTTTCAGCTTTCCGTCGCCAACGGGCTCGCCCTCAGCTCAATCGCCCTTCGGCTATCGCCGCTTCGGCTCAATCGCCACTCGATTCTGGCGCCCGCTCGACTGTCGCGCCGGCTACAAGCGCCCTCGACGTCGCCCGCAGCTCGATCGCCACTTTCGGCTACGCGCTCGGCTCGGTCGCCGCGTTGCATCACCACTCGGCCCGGTGCCGCTCGAACGTCGCCCATTCAGTGCAATACTGACCGATCGCCACTCGGTACATCACCACTCATTTGATTGCTCGACCGATCGTAGCTCGTTTCTGGCCGCATTTCGGTCGATCGTAGCTCGACCGATCGTGGCTCAATTTCTGTGTCTTCGACCCAATCGCCACTTTCGACTCCGATGCGGCTGAACCGATGCCAACTCGGCTACATACGCCACTTTCGGCTCCCGATCGCGCTGGGATCGTCTCCGCACCGACTCGATCGCCACTCGGTTGCAACGCCACTTTCGGCTCGTCGCCACTGGGATGCATCGCCACTCTGACTCGATCGCCACTTTCATTTACATCGCCGGCTCGGTCGATCGTGGCTCGGCTCATTCGCCCTTTCGGCTCTGGCGCCACTCATTGATCGCCACTCGTTTCGATCGTACTCATTTCTACATACTCGGCTCAATCGCCACTTTCATTTCGATCGCCCTTTCATTTTACGCCTTTTCGGCTCGATCATGCTTGGGATACGCCATCACTCGGCTCGATCGCCTTGGGCTACAAGCCACTGTTTCGATAGCCACTTTCGGCCTCGTCGCCACTCGGCTCGTCTTGACTAGGATCTGTCGCCAGCCGACTCGATCGCCCTTTCGGCTACACTTTCCTCATTTCAGTCGCCACTGGCTCAATCGCCCGCTGGGCTCTGGCAGCCACTCATTTCCGGTAGCCCTTTCCTACATCGCGGCTCGGCTCGTCGCCGCTCAGGTTACAAGCCACTCGACTGATCGCCACTTTCGGCTCAATCGCCCGCTCGGCTCTGGCAATACTCGGCTCAGTCGCCACTCAGCCTACCGCCCTCAGCTCAGTCGCCACTCATTACATCGCCACTCGACTGTCGCCCTTTTTCGACTCTGACGCCCGCGCGGCCCAATCGCCGCCGGCTACATCGGCCGCTTCATTTCGTCGCCTCGACTCGCCGCCCTTTCGGCACCGATTGCCACTCGGCTCGGTAGCCCGCACTCATTTCTGACGCCACTCGGCTGTCGCCCTTTCATTTACGCGCCCACTCGCGCTGTCGTATTGGTACCGCGCCGCTCGGCTCAATCGCCCTTTCGGCTCGATTGCCTCGCTCACAGCCATACCTGCTTCGATATGCTCGACTCTGAGCGCCCGCTCGTCAGTTGAGCGCTCATTCAGTGCCCCTGGTACACATCGCCGCTAGCACCGATCGCCGCCATTTCTGGCGCGCTTTCGGCTCAATCGCCACTCATTCTGGCTTCCTTTCAGCTCAGTACGCTCGGCTGTCGCCGCTTTCGAGCTGCACCCTCGGCTTCAATCGCCACTTTCAGGTTATATGCTTCGGCTTCAATCGCCACTTAGCTACGCCGCAGCTCCGATACCACTATTTGTCATACTTTCATTCATCCTTGCTTCAGCTCAATGTTGCCGTACCGCCCGCAGCTCAATCGCCCTCGTCTAGCGACTCTTTCCATCGCTCGGCATGGGCCAAACTCTCTCGATATTCATTCATCACGAGCTCTTCCTATCCTCGGCATGGACGAGAAACTCCTCCTGGATATTCATTCACTCACGAAACTCTTCCTGTCCTTTCAACATAGAGGCGACTCTTATTCTCATGAGAGCGAGCTCACACTCGGTATTCCTTATGGCCCGAGCCGCTTCCGGCCGATTTACTTGAGCAAGCTACACTCGATTGTTTACTCGGCGAGCTCTTCCTTCGATTCACTTGGGCGAGCTCTGCTGTCGTTCACTCTGAGCTCTTCCCCTCGGTTCTCATGGGCGAGCTCCTGCCAGGCCATTCGGTGGCGAGCTCACCATTTATTCTATCGGCGTACGGTAGCAATCGGTACGACAGCGAGTCGCGGCGGGTAATGGAAATACTTGGGCGAGTTTCATCTGCTCAAACCACGAGCCATGCGGCCTAGGAATCAATTGACCCGAACCTTTCGGTAGGTGATCGTGGCTTCGCCTTGGCGACCACCGGCCCAAGTCGTACGGCTGGAATCAGTCCGGCTCGAACAAGCTAGCCCACGAAGCCACACTTATTTCGGTTTGTGAGCTTAATTTCTCATTTCGGGCCAGCTCGATTTAGGCAGAATTCATTTCAAAGGGCATAAGATGACGATCGGAGGATATTTGCGGCGAATGCATGAAGCAGAAAGGTCATCAGTATCTGGACATAAGGCGACAAGCCACTAACTAGTCGACCCAGGGCGACACGTGGAAATCACACCGTCTGAGAAGCGATATAGTGCTTGCGCGCTGGTGCCGCAGAGTACGAGTGACTTGATGAGGTTTGAAAAATAGGCGCGAGCACCTCTTGAGCGAGAAAGGCGAGTACTATCAACGTCGAGCCCCTGGCGTCGACTGAAGAAGGCGGTCAAAATGTGAATGGAGTTATGGATAATTGAGAAAGCGTATCATATGAGTCAGTTGAATTTAGCGATAAGGAAAGTAGAATAATCCTATAACTATTATCTTTGTGAATCTAACTAAATCTTTAATTAAATCTCATTAAGGAAAGCGAGTAATTCTCGATATATATTATCTGCAAAAATCAAGCGTCTTAAAACAAAAGGAAGGAGGATAATTCGATAAACTATTCCTTGATATCTCTTTAAATCGGAGTAAAGGCGATAAATATCCCACGTCGATAGGAAAGAATCCTTCTTCTTACTCGAGTGGGAATAATATACGCTATAAATACATGGCGGTATTGGTGAAAGGAGGTATTTCGTTGAATCTCGTGTGTTCTACAAGCATTCTCTCTTTTCTCTCGAGGAAGAATGCGACTTTGGCGTCGGATGTTCTGGTAGCGCCGTGAAATACGAATTTTTCTCGGTTTTTGCGGGAGAAGTACTTCATCGGGCTGCAGGATCAGCGGTGCAGCGATCTGCCGACTCGAGACAATCCAGGCACGCATCCCGGCCCGTGAGCAACGGGTCCGGCCCAGCGACCACATGCTTATTTCCAAGCGGAGTTAAGGTTAGAAAAAAGCATCATCCATGTCCCATTATAAATTTTTATTAAATAAATAAGTTAAAATCTTCTATTTTTTTTAATAAAAGAGTAACAGAATATTTTTTTTATTTTTTAGATATTTAATAAAAATAAAACATTGATACGTAAATGATGGAACATTTACATAATTTATATTTTTTTAATTTTAATTAAGGTATTGATTTTAAGTTAGCAGGTATTGTGTGACATTCTAAGGTGTTGTGATTTTTTATTTTTTTTGAATAGCCATAGTATTCCAATTTTGAACCTATATCTAAAATGGATGATTTATTTTTTTTCTTACTCTTGATTTTTCCATATTTAGGATGTTCACGTAAATCTATCAATTCATTATGGTTTTTTTTTATTGGCATGATCCAAAGCTAACAAAGAGAAAACCGAACTTCAACACAAAAGTAACTATTAGAATGGAAAGTATGTCCCTTAAATCTTTTTTTTCCAAAAATTTTTATCTTTTTCCTAAGGGTGAATCTAGAAAGAAAAATATACCCTCAAATCCCATAATATTTCAATGGGAATTGAACCAAGGAAGAAATGAAAAATATACACTCTTAAATCTTGAGGGGAAGAAGAGGGAAGAGAAGAAGAATGTCACATTAAGCTGAGACTTTCAGTTGTTAGTTTAATAAAATTTTCATATATTAAAATACCCTCCTTATGTCAATTTCTAGGTTGCCATATATTTTTGTTTTGAATCGGTTTTTGGTCAGTTTGGTTTCCTAATAACTGGTTTTGAAAACAGGTTTAACCTCAATCTGCTTGATTCCTAATCAAGCTTTAGATTTGCAGGTAATACAAATATTAGCATTTTAGGAAATTATTTAGCTAAGATAAGATTTGTTCAACTTGGTTCATTCATTTTCAAGCTTCTTATTCTATATAGATTTTTGCTAAATGTCACTTTCAACATAAATGATAAACCGTTGTCAAACAAAAAACCATAAATGATAAAACCTTTAAACTCGTATAAATTAATATCATTAAAATGAATTTTGTGATCGTAAATTCTTTTTTATTATATTAATGGATATCGATAAATTATTTTTATCTTAATAGAAAAACCGGAGCAAATAAAAAAATATCATCTTAATATTTTTTCTTGTCTTCTTGTAATCTTTAAAAAATTATAAATGTCGATAAATAGTGGCGGCACCCAAGCACGATTGAATGGTAATAGGTGTGATGAATTTAAATAAGATCTCATAGATGGGTTTAAGAGAAATCTTATTTCGAATCCAAAAACAGAGTAGGTTCAAATCTAAAAAAAAATAGTAGATTTGAGTCAAAGAACATAGTATTATAATGCAAAGTTGATAAAAGTCAAATAATAATAATATAGAAAATAACTAATAAATAAAATTAAAACATATATGATCATTCTTAGGATCAAAATTATTGCTTTGTAGTATCTGGATAAATCCGCGATGATTGGTAGTGATATAAATCTTCACAATGCGGATGTTGATAGTGCTCACTCTCCAGATGATAAATCAAGCAGAAGGTGAAGCGACGGTTATCTGATTGGAGTGCATGCGCTTTCCTGCGTGAAGTCTTATTATATTAAATTTCTCTTTGATTATAGGAAAGATAATCTGTAATTTTGGTGATAAGATCTCTCTTTATTATCGAGGAGGCCAATTACTCGCATTAAGGATTTATGTTTTTGAGACGTGTAGATTTGAATCTTGGAAGTCAGTGGATAAATATATTTTTGTATTATCCATAACGAACTTCCATTATGTGTGGTAGGATGGTCATTTGAAGGACTAAGGGATCTCAAGCAGTTTAAAACTTTCCTTTGGTTAGTTCGGCATGGTTTTTAATATAGTAGTGGCAAATGGGTGCATGATCTGGGCGGTGTGGTCTACTGGACATTGGGCTTTATTGAGTGAGTCTAGCCTATAGGCCACGGTTCACAATGCCCCCCTTTTTTTTTTGACTTGAGGATTATGCCTTTCTAGTCTGGGAAATATACTGTGTTTCGGGACACTAAGTATGGAGAATTGTAGGTTATTAATGCGCATATGTTCCAATGCGTCTGTGGCGCGTGATATTCCGATGATGCATTCAATGCACCTTTTAAAGATCATCCCCTATATATATTGGGGTGAATCTCCGAAGTCCGTGAAGTTGCCAATGGATTCCTTTTCCATTGCACAAAGCTTTCCCCCATTGTAATGGATTCCTCTTCCGTTGCACAAAGCTTTCCCCCATTGTGACTTCCTCCCTCACCAACATCTATAAGCTGGTGAAGGTGGAGAAGTTATGGAGGTAGGCTTTTCGAGAGAAATCTGCGAGTTGTTTATGTGATAGATGTGTTGTGTGTTGGGCGACATGCGTGGTTGACCTACGGATGTCAGGGTGGGAGGCTCGATTGTGTCGATTCCCCTCTTACAGGGTTCTTCGCCGGTGCAGTGCCCCACGTCTGGCGCCCTTGGTCATGACCAGGTCGAGGTGTACGACTTAGACGAGAGGAGTCTTCAAACATAATATTTCATACTCTTCTTTTTCTTCCACTTTTTCCTTCTTTTTTTTTCTTTTTTTTTCTTTTTTACAATCAATCGCGTATGGTTACTTATGATGGATTTGTAATGGGTCTATCATGGTTTTTTGGAAGCATTTGTTTTTGTTTTGTGTAACCACTGATGCCTATTGGCGCATTTTAATAAGATTTAGTTTTTGGGCATGCTTGTGTACCAAACTTTCTATCTTTCATTGTTTCTATGTATGCCGGCTAGGGGAGTAACCGGCCTAAAGATGGCTTCTGAGATGCCTTTATTGGTTGTGAATTTGTTTTCAAATTTTTTGACTGGGACTGCTCTTTAGGTTCCTCATAGCTAACGAGCTCAGACCATTTTGAAAGGCAAATTGAGGGGCTCGGTAGCCTGACGGACCTAGGCCCATAGAACTATGAGCTCGGTGATTGATAGACCCAAAGGGCTGGGTGCTTACAATCAAAGAGCTCATGCGTGGTTTAGATGCCCTATAAGATAAAACGCCTTGTGAATACCAACCTGGGTTGAGAGGGGCACGTTTCTTGATACTAGGGCTAGTCTGCTGGTGCATTTAATGTGCATGTTCGTGCCTTACCCTATATAGGGATAAGGATCCATAAGTTAATTTCTTTATCGTTACTTAGAAGTCTTTTGCCCAAAAATCCTTTGAGCATCTGCAACACTCTTGAAGATTTTAGCTAAGTAGCTGTTGAAGGTTTTCGACTATTTTCGATCTTCTAGTGGGTTTTTCCTCTCCTTTGCTTCCGATTTTGCTTGTAAGGATTGTTTTGTTTGTGTTGGTTTTGTTCTGGTCTCGCCTTGAATGTACGCTTTTTAGTCACCGGTAAGGTTCCGACGACATAACTGTACGCAGGGTTTTGGGATGTACTCGGTCCTGGGTGCATCCCAATAGTTTTCAAAAAGCTCCTTAGTCTAGGTTTAGTCTTCTTATCGTTTCTTAGAGATCACGAGTTGATCATCTTTGTTCTTATTAGAGATAATGAGGAATTCGATTTCACGATCGAGGTTGGGCATAGGAGGGTCGACGGGTCTTCTGTCAGTGAGAAGGCGAGGTCCTCGCGAGTCCACGATAGCATTGTGGAATTTCGGACATACCGGCTTTCTCTTTGTGGGACGTACGGATGCTGCGTCTACTTCACCCAGGAGCAATTCGCAGCTAGACTTCGCTTCCCCGTTTTGTCGTTGGTGAAGCAATTCCTACACGTCACTCGAGCTCCTCTTGCACTTATTCATCTGAATGTTTTTCGAATTTTAATGGGTTGTAGTATGCTTAACTTTCTCTACCAGCTGGATATTTCTCTTGTAGAGATATGTTTCGATCTATCACGTTGGAAGTGAGGGCCCGGGGAGCTGTTGTCTCTGTCGCTATAGTCCTTGGCTCTGATTGTGTCGGGCTCCACTAATTCCCAGGCCGAGGCGAAAGGGGTTGTCTGATTAGAGGCCCCGGTGGTGCAGGAGCGCTGGCTCTCTAGGGCTTCCTTTTGATGTGAATCAGTCTCTTGTGTTCCAAGGTTGGTCTTAGTTTGGTTGCAACTCATGTTCTGCTAGATGATGCATTGGCCATTGACACGCCTCCCAGTTTTCACGATCTTTATCAGTAAGCGCGACGAGGCAGTAGTCGGTGGATTGAGAAGGTGGCTTAGAGAACATTAGGCCGATTGCGAGATAACGGAGCGAGCGCGATCATGAGATTTTTAATGGCTGAGGAACTTGCGAGTTGGCCATATGCGCCTTCCCACTTACATCATCCCCATGGTTCCTCTCGTCATGCGGCTGTTGAGGAGCCTGTCGTTCTTGCAGGCATGCATAAGTCGAGCCGGGTAGCTCTTCTCGGCGGTTATTGCTCGGAAGATCAAGCGAAGGTCCTACGGGACATGAGTGAGATCTGCCGAGCCTCAAACCTCGAGAAGTTCGCAGCTTTTGCCCCGACACGGAAAGAAGAAGAAAGGAGGAGATAGAATGAGGGCTCGTGAGCTAAAATTGTGAAGTCGAGTTCTGAAGACCGTGGGCTGAGACGAGCATGGTGCCCGATGAAGCGCCCAGGGAGGAGAAATGTCTAGGCTTCTTAGTAGTTCGCCGCATGGATGCATAAGTGGGTTGTGGGCTCGAAAGGGTGAGACCACCCTCATATATGATGGGAAATGTCTAAAGCTATCTTCACCAGATGAATAAAAAGGATGGGCAATAATTTTAGTGGACTCCCCGTCCCGAGCCTCCACAATGATAGCGGTATTAGACGCCCCAGTAGGGTCGATGCCCCTCCCAGAAGGGGATCGGTTGTGGGGCCTTCAGTCAAAAGAAATTGGAGAGGGGGCTAGTCGGGTGTGGCCAGATTCTTATGATGCTCTGCGCGATCTTGTGAACCACCGTTTAATAGGAAAGGTACGCTTTGTGCAGAGTCTTTGCGAACGCATCTGATTCCTCGCGAGGAGAGGATCCATCCCAATGGGCATGATTGCCTGATTTAAAGATTGCTTAGGATATCATCCTTCTTGAAACCCTTGACGGCCCGAAGCCTTAGTTGCTGTTGTTTGTTACGCCTGTTGTTTGGGTACTAGTGGCGGCTCGCGCAGAGCAGTATTCCATTTCATTCCCCGTCTATATGAATAAGGAGGCTTTCCAGTCGGTGACCGAGGACGGGATGCTTATCTGTAACCATGACTTTCATCGATCGGTCGAGCTAGTATGTGCTGATTTTTAGTACTTGATTACTAGTTCTGCGTAGTAATTTTCTTCTAACTTTTCTTTTACAAGTCATGACGGCCATCCGGAATATGGCTCGCCTAGCATCGGGAGTTTGATCGGCCCCAGATGGCCTTGAAGCTAAGGCTTTATGCCCGGTCAGCGGATTTCAAGCATCAGGCCTTGGGCCTTCTTTGGCGAAATCAGTCGAAACATTGGAAGTAAGAGGCGAGCGTCGCGAAAAAAAGTGAGACGGGATGAAAAACAAGGGGCGAGGAAGCAGCGGAGGCTAGGTGGCTCGTCGACAGCGTAACTTAGCGGTGATGCTAAAGCGAGGCGGATGACCTTCTTGGGCGAATGTCTTGGCAGCTGTGAAGGAAGGCGGTATGAGTTAAGGATGAGGTTGCCAGCAGCGTTTGAGACGACGTCACTACTAGAGCTTGGGTCATCGAGATGAGGTGTATTCTCTTCATTCGGCGGGCAAGGACGAGGAAGACTACGAAAGCCTTGGGTAGATTTTAAACATGGCTACGGATCTTTATGTGTTCAAACACAGCATCTGCGATGACCTGCCAAGGATTCCGGATGGCATGCCTGACTCTAACGACCCACTTCCTCTAGAATTTTTTGCGAATCTAGGGTGTTCCTCAGCCCCAACAATCGTTGAAGCCAAGGTTGTAGAGGTACATCTGGGCGAAGCGGCAAAGGATCCGGTGGAGGACGTCGTTGTAGAGGAACAAGGCTGACTTCTTCCCTATGTTAGTTTTTGCCATTTTTGGAGATTTTTACTAGGAGCGCTATTTTGTTGCCAATATGCGTATTAATTCTTGTAATCCTTGGCACTTTTTAGAGCATCTTAATGGAATAGCAAGATACTTACCAGGACATGAGTCATGTTTGATAAAAATCCTAGCGAAACAACAACCATGTCTTGACTTTTTATTTTTAAAAATGTCGATGGGAGCCAACTGACCATATCTGGGCTTTTATTTTAAAATGTTAGTAGGGCCAATGACCGTATATGGGCTTTTAGATACCCAGCGGAATGATAACCATACAAGCTTTTTAGATGCCCGCGGGGCCAATGACAATATGCGGACTTTTAAGGTGTCAGCGGGACGGCAACCATATCTAGGCTTTTTAGGTGCGGTAGGACATAACCATATCTTGACTTTTAGACTCTGATAGGGCCAACTGACCATATCACAGGATTTTTAGGTGCCGACGGGGCGGCGACATATACGGACTTTTAAGGCGCCCGGTGAGACGATAACCATATCCGGGCTTGTTTTTTAAAGAAAAGTGTTATTGGCTTTCAAAGAAATATACAAAGATAATCACTTAATTGATGATATCATCCTCGAAAACATTATGATAATACTTCTTAAAGGTGCATAGTTCCACATCCTGACATAACGGTCGTCACGGCTACTTAACCCGTAAGACTCGGTTGTCCACACTTTCGAACTATGGGTGTGTGAATCACTTGATTGATGCGGAACTATAGTCTTTTAGTTGTAGTGTTTTCAAAGACTCGTCTTAAGACGAGTCTCAAATTATGAATGTATACTGCGGCTTTTGCGCGTCGAGTTGTATTATGATTTTGCTAGCGACTGCGGTATGTGCTTCATAGCCTGTTTCTGCATTTCTGAAATCCGTCAGTAGTGTCTAGGTCTTTGATTATAGCTTCAACATTTGCTTTCTTAGGAATTTCTACTCGTACGATGGGCATCCCGATTTCTGTGGGGATAATGGATTCCATTCCATACATGAGGAGATTAGGTTATGTACCGAGTTAGTTTTGAGTGGTTGTTCGTGAGCCCGCTAAAGCCCACAGTGGTTCCTCACCCATTTTCTTTTAGCTAAATGCAGGCGTTTTTTCAGAGCTGATAGGAGAGTCTTATTTGATGCTTCTGCCTGGCCATTTCTCTATGGGTATCTTAGAGAGATTGACTTACTGGGTTTTGATTTTCAATTATTTCTGAAATTCTGTATGCAGTATATCAAATTATATTACATTGTCGATTCTGTCAGTAGGATATTAGAACCTACACATGATGTTCTTCCATACGAACTGAACAACCTCTTTATATTTTATGGACGTGAAGGCTTCGACTTCTATCCATTTATTGAAATAGTCGGTGGCAACTAGTAGTAGCTTCTTACGGTAGGCGGTAGGTGAGTGGCCTTACGGTGCTTGTGCAGTTGAAGAAAGTTGAGAGCTCTTATGGTGGTGGAGTCTTGGTCGGCACCTTTGACCGGGGGCACATTCGGTTGGCTGTGAGTCACACTTCACGACATAGGCGGCGCATGCGTGTGGTTGGCGATAGTAGCCACTATGTGTGTGGGCTCGGTGGGCTAGCGATCCTGCGCTGGACCGTTTCATACCTAGCATCATGGAGTTCTGAAACATCACGCCCTGGCGTGGCGGAGGCATAAGGTAGGGCGATCCGAGGATATTGCCGCCGTTGATAGTTCAGAGTGAGAACGAGCCACTGGCGATCTTGTGGCTTTCGGCCTTATTAATAGAAGCAGTTCTCCGAGCTCAAATAGCATACTATTGGAGTCATCGAAGACAACCGATACATTCGTTTAGGTTAGTAATGTCAGCGATACATTTGTAGTAGATGAAGTGGGAACTGCCGTTTCTTTTATTAGTAGGAATGTGGCCACTACAAAGTCTACTTTTGGTTTTGAATCTCTTGAGGCGTTACTCGGTCATGAGCCTCGAAGTTCGTCGTGGGTTGACCCGGACATATCGATACTTGATGCGTCTTATTTGGTCTTTTGTGTCATATTACTCGGTTTATGTCTTCATCGATTGAAATTAAACATTATAATTATTTTTCGAGGGATCTGGGTGCGAGTCGATCCACGGCTATGATTGCTGTATTCGGTCTGTTGTTGGAAGCGAGAGAAATCAAAGCGTATGGCACGCTCTATCAATTCCCGTTGAGAAGGCTTAAGTTGTAGTCTCAATCCATCTCCCGTCATGCGTGGCTTCAAATCCACGTTCGAGTCCACGAGCGAGGCTATTCACGGTTCCATTCCTATTGAGAAATTTACGCTAAAGATCGACGGTACTTAGCGAAATGGACTTCACCGGATTGGAATCGTCTACATGAAAATCTAGTTATCCGTCGGTCGAAGCGGAGTCGAATTTCCACGTTTGAGGCGTTAGGGAGTAGCAGTGACGCCTGACACGTTGTTTGGATGGCTCACGATAAACCATGTGTTAAATGTGGTGTGTTAAATGGAGAGAAATCAAAGTGGTGGTCATGTATACGACATGATAGGATGGAAATCCGTTGTTTTTGGATAAGTGGATAAGGAGGGGCTCCAAAAGAGCCAATGTGGGTGAGGGTGACACGTGGCAGGAGTGGGACATCCCACTTGACTTGTTGGACTAAGCGATTTGGTGGGGAGAGAGGAATTAGGGGAGAAAGAAGAAAAAGAGAAAGAAGAAGAGAGGGAAAATGAGAGAGGAAGAGAGAGGGAGAAGAAGCTCCTCCTTGCTCCTAGTTTTCAGGAGATCCCGGTCGTCGGCGTTCATTAAGAGGCAAAGTTCATCCCTGTGGCAAGAGCTTGAATAGGGAGACCAAAATTGGGGATTTCGGTAAACTCAAGAGGTAGGGGATTTTCCTGCTCGGTTTTATTCTTAGCTTAAAAGCCACCATCCTAATTGCGTGGTTTTTGTTTCCACGGAGTGGTGAGTGGCCTTGATGTTGATCCAAAATTTTGGGATGGAAGGAGGAAAATGTTCGAGGTCGAATGGGCGGAGTCGAAAACTATCTGATCCCAACTATCTGATCAGCGTACAATACGAAATTTACAGGTTACGGGTTTGTGATCACGACGACTTATTGGGTCGTGACCTAGCCAGGATGATACGTCGGTTGCACTCACTACGTGCGCGACACGCCCGGGAGCCTGGGCACGGGCGACCGCGCCCCCGGTGCGACATGGCTGCCACAATAGGAGTTCTCTGTCGCGACATAGACACAGTTTCTAAAAAAAGGAAAAAGAAAAATAAAAATAAAATTTTTATTTTTGATGTGTTGCGTGTTTTGAATGTTGAGGCCGGATGATGCCTCGTTAGATTGAGGTCCCAATTCAAGGGACTCTTGCGTGTTATTGTTTGATAATTAAATAACATGCAGTTTGTACAAATTGATATTGATATATGCCTTTAACATATTGATGTGATGAATGGAAATTATTTGCCATAAATTGGAAATAATGCATATAACTTAACCTGACATACTTGCATTCCATATGCACGGTAACATCGCGTCGAAACGGGTGTGAGTGCATGAAATGGTTTTGAACCAAAGAATAGACCACATCGGAGGGTTGTCCAATGAACTAAATCGGAGGGTTGTCTAATGAATTATATCGGAGGTTATCCAATAGACCACATCGGAGGGTTGTCTAATGAATTAAATCGTCGTCCAATGAATTATATCGGAGGTTGTCCAATGAATTGTATCTGAGGGTTGTCTAAAAAATCATATTAGAGGCTTGTCAGCAGATTGTCGGAGGGTTGTCGAGAATGGAGATCATATCAGGTTGACCCGATGAGTTTCGAAACAAAAATATTTTGTTTTGGAGCTTGCGGTTTTTTCATACATGATGAGAGGTGCATGTGGCGGGGAGTTGAGGTGAGGACTCGAGGCATGAGGCATGACATAGAGACATTCGAGTAGGAATGTGCATAATTTTACTTAAATGTGTGTGTTTGTCATTATATGTGCATTTTAGGTAAGGAGTAGCCCTTGTAGGAAAACTTCTCTACTGGGCATTGTTCACCCTGTCGTGGGAAAATATTTTCAGGCATTAGAGATGCACTCGGATGGAACGCATCCAAGACCATAGTGGTAAAAAAAAATCCAGATTTAGCTTTGTCTTGTATTTTGTAAATTTGAGTAGAAAACCCAGTTTCTATATACATAAGAAGAAAAGAGTTGTAATTAAACTCATTTTGTATGATGAATACGTTTTGGCAAGTTTTATAGGTTTCCTATTGCTTTTATAATAAAAAGGTTGTTGTGTGTTGAGATTAGGTGTATTGAAAGGAAATAAAAAGGGAAAAGCGGAGGTGCAGGAGGGGACCTTGAAGAGAGATCTTTGCCAATTTTGGGTCCTGCCGCTGACGGAAATTTTTATCGTGACGGGGTTTCTACAGCCTGTCTAATAGCGAAATTAACACCAGCATCCCTTGGCGAAGGGTTCTCGAGGCTAGGCGCCGCGAGGCCAGGTCTAGATAAACAAGCCTTGGCGCGGCGTACGCAGTGACAAAGCCTTACGGCTCTACATGTTGCGGCGAGGGATCTCCGTATCGCGACATTCCCCATGCCAAGCCCGGAGTGGTTTAGGTGCGCCGCGAGGCTTTCTGTTGCGATAGAAGATACGGCCACGTGTCACGGCCGGGGTCGATTAATCTGACAAGGTTTGGGGCTGGGCTAGTATTGATCCCGCACGACAAAGGTCTTGTATGTGTGACAGGTTTTCCCAAAGGGTGGGATGTTCACATCCGCGGCGAGAAATTCCAAGGTAGTGTTGCGACATGATGTTTTGTCGCGACCCACGAAGCGGCACTGCGCGCTGGCGAGCGTGGGCCAGCATACGGCGAGCTGGGTTGCTATGTGACAGAGATGAGTTCTCCAGCGACGGAGAATTCTGCATGCAGCGACGGGTTCCTACGGTGTTACATTGCGACGGAAGAATCTACGATCACGACATACTTCTCAAGGCTTTCTATCGCGATAGAGAATCCCAAAATATGGGATTTCCCATGTCGCGACATGGGGCTTATATCGCGATAGTGCAGTAGAACGCGTGTGACGGGCGTGCATGATGCACGAGTTGCGCCAAAAAACCCTGAGGGCCGAAGCGGTCGCGGCCGAGGATGACCCTTGGGCGCAGTGACGAGAAACTTGACCATAAAAGCCCCGCGAATTTGAGTCGCGGCCGATTCGCGAACATAGCTCTCCGGTGGCACTACATTGTGGTGTGCGCTGTTTGAATCTTATTGTTAGCATACATTCACGGACAGCGTTCATGGACCTTTGTTAAAAAATATAATACATGACCCCTAGGATTTGGGGTGTCACATTGACAGATCGGGCTTATGTATAGCGCTTCTCAAAGGGAGGTTGGTGAGTATAGTGATAGGGTGTGCAAGAGTAGGAATGAAATTTTAACGGCTTTACTAGAGCTAGTCTTGCTGCTTCGAAGCAGGTGTATCATGTGTGTTTTACGCCTCAAACAGGGACTTGGTTACAAAGAATATAGGCCTCTACTTCAAGTATTCATCTTCTTTGAATAAAGCTACACTTACTTAAGCATTAGAAACAACTATGTAAAGATACAACGTCTCACCTGCCTCGGGGCTAGCCAGAATTGGCGGTTTGGTGAGATACGACTTGATTGCCATGAAGGCTTGGTCTCATTCCATTCGATGATGCAATTTTGGCCCCTTTTATGAGTGCTTTGAAACTGACTTCAATCGATCATAAAACAAGAGATGAATGTCGCCCTAGAGCAGCTAGCAGAGCCGGTCGATTGATGCACTCTCCTTTTACGAAGGTAGAATGCGAGGGTCCATACTTATTTCACGAGTTGAATAGGATTTGCCTCAATCCCCCTTTGTGTTACCATAAAGCCCAGGAACTTATCTGAACTAACTCCGAACGCACACTTTAGGGGATTGAGTTTCATACCGTTTGTGCGCAGCAGCTCAAAAGTTTCTTGTAAGTGCTTTGTATGATCGGGGCGTTCTTTGGATTTGACAAGCATATCGTCGATATAGACTTCCATGGTCTTGCCCATTAGTGGTCGAATATCTTTATCACCAGTCTCTGATAGGTTGCTCTAGCGTTCTTCAAACCAAAAGGCATCACATTGTAGCAGTATAGCCCATGTGGTGTAATGAAGGTTGTTTTCTCCGCATTAGGCCAGTGCAATTGTTGAAGGGACATCCTTCATCGAGTGTAGCCAGGTCCGGCCTACTATGCAATTGTAAGGCCACTTAGGTCTTGGGCGTGAAGTAACAAACACCTTCTTAGGTGACTAGCCTGCATGCCGGGGAAGTGTGATGTCTCCTAGTGTGGTTGATGCGTTGAAACTAAGAGAGGACTGGGTGTTAAAGATTTCGACATTCGTGAGGAAGCTGCATCTAGTTGAACCGCGGGTAGGCTATGATAAGTCTTATCGCGTTGCGGGATCTCTGAAGCACCTATTGCACATCAAAGCGCTAATACAAAGGTGAATACAGTACATCATAATAGGAACCTATTATTTTGTTCGGTTTACTAAGGGAAGGATATAGAGCCATCATCGGCTTGGTATAACTCCCAGAGCTACCCACATGTGGACAACGTTTGCAGGACTGGCCGTGGTACGCTCAGAAGATTCTTGTTTGCACTCTTATTGGTCTTGGTGAGTCAAAGCGGTCCCCCGACATATAGTTTATGGTCGATCACGGATTCGAAGGAATGCGGTTTACTTGCCATTGTAATTACATCTGGCTGTAGACATAGATTCCGCTTCGCGATCAACTTCCTTGACATATCTTCTAAGGTGCCCCTCTTTAATTAGTCTTTCCACCATGAATTTTGGACTTCGGCACCTGTTAGTATCATGCCCGTGATCTCTGTGATAATCGCATCGTACGGACGGGTTTCTTTGAGAAGGGTCCATCTGGATTGGTGCTGGCTATTTGAAATCTGGCAAGTCGCGAATGAGGGTACTTGTTCTCGTATGTGATGTTGAGTGAGTGGTAGGAGCTCCCTCTTTTTACGTGATGATCACCGAGATCACTTCCGGTTTGCTCACGATCTTCCTAGGCTCAAGCGGCTTCTTCCCCTTCGGCTTATTGCTTCCAACCAACTTGCTTGTAATCATGACCAGGTTTGAGTTCTTGGCGGATGTTATGCTGACGTTGAATATCTATACGCTTGCTTTGTATAATTATTCCATTATAGCCCGGCGGGTTTAAAGGCTGATGAGTGGAAGAAAGGGGTGGATAAGGCGCGAATCTTCTTCGAGTTACGGGACTCGTCCATCATAAATCTCTGCTATTTGAATAATTGCAGAACCTCGATGAAGTCCGTATGGTTTCCTCCTTCTACTTTTATAATAGTTTGCAAATAGCTAATATTTCTCTTATGTCGAATTGAACAAAGATACTGTGGGACAAATTCGGTCCAAAGCTCATTGAACGGATTTATTGAATTACGCTGGAGCTTATGGAACCAGGCCCTTGGAGGCTGGCCAGGTTGACTTTGCATAATAGATGGTCATTGCCGGCGTTCAAAGTCATTGCTTAGTTGTAATGGAGCATGTGATCATAAGGGTCGTTAGAACCATCGAACATAGCAAAGGTTAGCATGACGAACCCTCGAGGTGGCTCGTAATTGAGGATGTGTTGCCCTAGGGGAGAAGAGAACATGTCGTCGGGACTTGGTGGCTGGCTGCCGGCCCGGTATGTAGCGTGGAGTCATGTACGAGGCGGGGTACTGCGGCGGCATGGGCGCGTGCGCCGGAGTGGGTATTGCAGACGCGTTCTCGGGCACTCCGTTTGGCTGGTTCTACCCTTGGCCTGTTTCTCTTCTTGCCTGGCGGAATGTGGCCTTGCTATCGGCGTTCTTGGGTAATGCGAGGTGATCTGGCGTCTACAGCATGTAGTCCACTACTACTTTTCTTGGAGTGAGGTCCACAGTGAGCTACACGAGGGCCCGACTAGTCGATCCCTTTAGGGTATATACTTTGTCAAGGACGATAGGTTCCTTTCCTTTATTACGGGCGGTATGGTGCCTTGCTTGGCTGCTATCTTGCACGTCTTTTTCTCCAGGAATGATTGCCTTTTATCACGGGCTTGCAGCCGATCTGATTTTGGCGCCTACAGGATGTTCAATGTGATCTGTAATTCCCTCGCTGTCTTACCTACTCCTCTGTTCTTCCCTCCATGTCTTGGCGCCCGATGAAGAAATGATCGCGAGTGATTGGATCAAGTTGTTAGTCATTGCAATTGTGGGAGCGAATCCCGGATGTTGGGAGGAGCAAGTCGAAGCTCGCGGTGACGAAGGGCGCTCTTTGGATAGTCGCGGAACGGGCGCACACGTCGTCGATAGACTTTTGTTCGGTCAACGAGTGAGCGCGGTGTCGTTACCTGGATTGTCTAACCTTCGGGGTATTAGCGGCGCAATATAAACCTGCAAAACAAGGGGGGACCGGCGACGATGTGCTTGAAGCCAAGCGCCTCACGATGGATCAAGGATCATGAGGTGAAGAAGAGAAGGGAGTTTGCGTGGTTGGAATTGCATGCACTTTGCATGGCCAGGAAGTTTAAGCTATACTTTCGAATTTCTCCTTCATTATAGGAAGAATAATGTGTTTTGGTGATAAGATCTCTCTTTCCTTATCGAGGACCCAATTCTCCCTTATTAAGGATTTATGATCTTTGAGGCATTATTAGATTTAATGTCTTGGGAGATCCGGTGGATAAATATCTTTTGTATTATCCACTTGAACTTTCCATATGCGGTAGGATGTGGTAGGGGACTCGGGATCAATCTGGGGGTTTAAAGTTTCGAGTCTAGTTAGTTCCCGCATGGTTTTAATAGGGCAGACTGGCTTGGGTTGCTACATGATGCGGGCTAGGCGAAGGGCCTACGCGGACGTTGGGCCTATTAAATAGTGGGTTTAGACCTAAAGGCCACAGTACTCACACTTAAAATTAATCCACTAATGAGTTACTAGTCCATAATCTACTGATGTTATAAGGAAATATGCAATGACAACCAATTTACAAAAGTTATGTTGGTCATCTTTATAAAGTAAATATTAATTGTCTTTAAGAGTGATGGATATAGGGAAATGATCAGTTCGGTCTCGCTTAAAAATAGAATCTTTAAAAAGTTGCTAATGCAAAAAGTGAGTAGACATGAAAAAAACTTCATTTTCTCCATTTCTCTCTCCAAATTTATTTATGTAAATTTATCGTCTTTTTATTTTTCTTTATTAAAGTGATTAATTTTCACTTTAATCTTTGATTGCAATAATTTAACTGCAATTGTTTTACTTACAACAAATTATAATTTTTATTATATTTTTTATCATTTTTATAAAACAAGGAATTTTACCATTGAATCATTTTGATAACAAAATTTAGCTTCTTTTAAATTAAAACTTTTTTTCAATTAAAACCTTTCATTGTTACGCCGTTGGTTACATCAAGAATTAGGAGATTCATTGTTGTATTATAGAATCATTTAGAAACGTTCATATTAACATATGATTGTTTTTAAATGACATCGTCTTCATTTCAAATTTAATTTATGCATTATTTGAATCATTGGAATTTTGATTTATTAAACTTTGAGTACATATGACTTACCTACCATTTGAATTCGAATTTCTTTGTAGGAATTCAATTGCATTTTATTTCAAACCGTTATGATTTAGCGAGTACGTCTTATGCGGGTTATTTATAAAAACTTCGTTTTTAATATGAAAGCGAATTTTACCTTTTAAATAGTGATTTTATCTACTTGAGATTTATGTAGATTAAAATTTTATTAGAAACTTGGCATGTCTGAAATAAAATCAATATTTAACGATGTACTTCTTTCTACCGTAATATGAACGGGCTTTTTTTGCTCTTGAGCTCAATCTATTCATAACATTTGTTACTAGTCTATGAGTTGCTCATCACTCCCTAGGCTAGGCTTTTCATAGCTTGCAAGTCTTAATATTGGCAATTATGCATTTAACCTTATCTTCCTTAGTTGAAATTAAGTTTTGTACTTATTATTTTATTTTAAAAATTTAAAATTTAAAACCTAAACTTTCATAAATTTTGTAGTTAAATTGAACAAAAAGGAATTTATTTTAAATATAGGAAAATTTATTTTAATTCAGTTTAGTCTCGAATATCTTAAAGCAAAATTTGAACCTCAATGTTGTTTAGCTAGCATCCAACATGACACAACCAAAGTTGATTTAAATTTTTTAGTATGACAAAATTACAATTTAAAACATGAGTTTTCATGACTTTTGTATTTAAATCATAGACAACAAAACTTCTTTTTTAAATATATGAACTTTAATTTTAATAACATTTACAGCCTCGGATATCCAAAACCAGAATATGAACCTCGAGGTTGCTCAATTGGCATCCAACATGGCACAATCTAATGACACCGTTTTCCTAACTATACGAAGACTTGACCACGTCAAACATGAAACAATGTCGTTTCATGATTGAGATTAGGGTTTCTTCCTCTAAAAAAGCGAACTCGGCAACTGACCCCACATTCTCACCTCTATCTCCTCTCTGATTTTTCATGCTCTATCATCTCCTTTGGTTCACCATAGTTCATTATGTCGAATAGAAGTGCAAAGGTGGTGAGGTTAATGCCCTATTGAGATTTGTTTTGAAGGGGGGAAATGCAAAGAAAATTATGTCTCTCAAAACTTTTGTTTTGTTTTTTCTTATTTTTCTAGTAACCAAATGGAGAGTAGATTCGTATTGCTTTGAATTTCAAGGATATAGTTGGGTGTAGCCAATTAGGTATCGGTGGCTCTGTTATGATTCTTCTGTTTGGCTGCTTCTACTTGGAAATGTATAAAATGGTGAGAATTTTGAAATTTTGGTTGTACCAATTAATGTGATTTTATCTTTAGTAAAACACTTGAGAATTTAAAGTAATTGTTCGGGTTATAATTTAAAAAGTTCGTATTAGACGTTCGTAATGGTGTTCGATCTTTAGGAATTATTTGTTAAAATTGAAGTTGACTTTTATTGATCAAGTTTTAAATTATAATTTTCCAAGAATTAAAAAAAATTAAATCCACTTTGGTTGTGTAATGATGAGGACTGGTGCAACTTGATCTCGAAGAGCCTATCCGATTGCCATATCAATATGGCTATTATAGCAATAGATTGAAATGCGCTAAAGGTTGATTATAAAGGGTTCGTTCTTATATGAGGCGAGTTTCTGATATTAGATGATGATTTTATTTTGAGATGTAGCAAATTAAAATTTATCTGAAATACGAATCTTAAGAAATAAAATCGACATTTAACGATATAAAACTTATTTTGAAAAGGCTTATTTTTTTATAGGTGAACCCAATCATAAATAGATCCTATAAAGTTGTAGCCTTTATACTATAATTTGAGAAATAGAATTAACATTACCAAGTTGATTAATGGATGATTGAGTTTTGGTACATTAGAGCCATGATTTTAACGTGACTCATAATTATTTGATGTTGACCAGTAATCCAGTCAAAAGTTGATACCTTTTTTTATAAAAGAGTGTTAACATTGGGAGTCAGGAATAGGATTCCCACTACATGCAAGTTGCAATAGCTTCTGACCCTTTATTTATTTATACTAACAAAAGTAAAATATAAATACATAATAAAATATGAGTATAGAAACAAAACTGAAAATAAATTAGAATTTAAATAATATTTGATGTTATCAAATTTTCATCATTTTAATAATAAAATGAAGAATAAGGCCCTTATTACTTAATAATTGGTAGTTTATTATATATTACTATTTGATAAAAACATGGATTTATTAAGATATATATATATATATATATATATATATATATATATATATATATATATATATATATATATATATATATATAAAAGACAAAAATAAAAATAATATGAAATTATAAAATTTATAACCATCAATAAAAAGACATAAATTTTATTTAAGCATAAATAATATTATTTCATAAATAAATAAATTTATGGTTATCAATTTATGAAAATTTTTATGGCTATTTTTATATCAGTATTATTTATATAAATTTATGAATAAATTACATGTATTTATGGTTATTTATAATTTCATAAATAAAAATATTTATTTATGGTTATAACCCATAAATAAAAAATAATATTATTATTTATGATCATAAAAATATTATTTGCTTCATATATTATTTTTTTTATGGTGATAAATTTTTCATATTATTTCATATAACCACCATAAACAAATTTTATAAATTTATAATCATACAAGAATTTATAATATTTCCTTATTATTTATAACATATGAATAAATTTATAATATTATTTTATAAATAAAAAATTATAAAAAAAAATTAACCATAAATAATATTATTTATTAAAAATAAAAAAATTTATATTTATAGTTATAAATTTTATAATTTCATATTATTTTTATGAATATAATATGAAATAAATAATCATAAAAAATACATATTATTTCATATAATATGTAATTTATAATTTATAAAATTTATAAAAATCCTAAAATTGCTTAAATATGGAAAGAATGATAAAGAAAAGGAAATTTTGATATTTTTACAAAGTAAATAAAAAAACTACGATTTGCATTTTTTTTTTTTTTCCAATCAGGATTTACCAATAATAAGCTACAAGCTACTAATAGCTTATTATGGTTATAAAATTATTTCATAAAAATTATTTAACCATAAATAATATTATTTTATAAAAATAAAAAAATTATTTATGGTTATAAAATTTTATAATTTCATATTATTTTTTATGAATATAATATAGAATAAATAACCATAAAAAAATTCATATTATTTCATATAATATATAATTTATAAAAATCATAAAATTACTTAAATATGGAAAAAAAAGTTTTAAAAAAAGGGAAATTTGATATTTTTACAAAGTGGATCAGAAAAAGTTTTTTTTTTTCTAATTAGGAGTTGTTTACTATAATCAACTATTAGTAACTGATTATGAGTCTTTATCAAACAACTTACAAGAGCATATTTGAATGAATCAACTATCAATTTCTCCAATAAGTTCAATCAAACAAAATTTAAATATAGACTTAGAAATAAGAAATAAAGGGCCTCTTTGGTTGGAATCTATGAAAACTATTTTTTATTTTAAAAAAACGGAAAAATAGGGAAAAAACTTGGAAACCACTGTTTGGTTCCTTTTTCTTTTTCTTTTTTTGTTTAGAAAACACTCAAATCAAACACAAAAATTGTGTTCTTTGTATATTGTTTGGTTCTCTTTTTTTGTTTTAGAAAACACTCAATTCAAATACAAAAATGGTATTTTATGTGTTTAAAAAATTATTCTTAAAAACAGTTTAAAAAAAGAAACATTCAAAATCCATCATTATATAATATTGCATGGTCAATAAAATATAAAAAAATTACCTTCATTGAAGCCATTAATAATAATAATAAAAGCTTTGTAAAGGTTATATATCATATATGATTTCCGGAGAATCCTTAGATTTTTGCCTCCATCATGCCTAATTCATATAGTGAAACATTCAATATTTTAAAAGATAAGACATATGAAAGAAGAGTCCTGGATTGAAGTCCAAGTATAAAGAGTTTACTATATAATACCTATAGTGTTTATGTTTATCTTTAAAAAAAAACAGTCGATTTTTATGAGGGGAAAAGAGGAAATAAAAAAAAATTAAAAATCAATAACAATGGTCAACTTTGTCAATCGCATCTAACGGCTGTGATGAGCTGAAAACAAAAGAAAAATCCCAAAAAAGCCTTACCGGAACGGTAGAAAATCAAGGTCGTGGATCCTACAGGCCCCTTCACGTGTCAACGCTTCGACCTTTTTCCCTCAGGAGGGGTACTTTCGTAAACTTAATATATCCTTAAAAGTTAAAACCCAACCAAACCAACCACAAACAAGGAACGAAAAGAACCACTCTTCAAAACCCCCGTCAAAGGACCCACGAACGTCACAGACCAATAATATAGACCCACGCGTCCGATGGAACATTACACATAAAGCATTTGCTTTTGCTTCCATAGGATGCTTCCGTAGACTGTCGGCAACCTATCTGCTTAGCTGTCACAACATTTATCTGACGGACTCAACACGTGTGAGGCCTCTGATTGGTCGACAAAACTTCCTGTCATTTCTCTACTTTCTTCCAAGCAAACGCACTCTCTTTCCGCGCCGTATAAAAACCCCTGCCCATCCTCTCTACAGCGTGTTTGTGTCGGCAGGATAGTTCACAGCCTCTAGATATTTTCTCTCACTTTCCCGAGTAAATTTTTGAACGCTCAAGCATAGTGGTTTTCCGGCGAAGATGATGAAGAGGAGATCGAATTACGGTGGATGTATGAGCGACGGCTCCGCCACGACGACGTCGTCCACTTCTAAAGACGAAGAGATTGACTGGGAGATGAGGCCCGGAGGAATGCTGGTGCAGAAGAGAACCGATAAATCGGATTCTTCGGCTCCGAATGTGCGAATTCGCGTCGCCTATGGTACTCTTCGGTACGAGATCTTCGTCAATTCTCAGGCGACTTTCGGTATGATTGATCGATCTGTGTCTTCTTTTTGTGTTGGTATTGTTTTTTTTTTTTTTTTTTCCTGTTTGACTGCCGAGAAAATGAGAGAAAATGGAAATGCCAAATGGCACAGTCCCATTTGATTCCTTAAAACAGTGGATTTTGATGATTCACGTCTACGTGAGAAGTCTTGCATGTTGTGTTTTTTTTCTTTCCTTAGGATCTACGTTTTCTTTTTCCGTTCCTTCCCTTTCCCTCGTGTTCTCGACAAGCAAACAGGGTAATACCATCATTAAGCTCTAGAAAATCCCAATTTCGCATTCCTTTTGGGTTGTCGGCCCCCTTCTCGGGAAATTTCATGCGTTCCATAATTGTTCCTAGAGGAGCCAATTTTACCAGACCATTATAACCTCATCAAGACGTGAAAATCACGAATGTTGTATAATGTAGCTAGCATAATAATTGCAACTTTAGAGGGCAATATCGTAAATGCGGGTATGTGTAATGGCAGGAGAGTTGAAGAAGCTTCTGACGGCGGAGACTGGGTTACAGGCAGGTGAACAGAGACTCATATTCCGAGGAAAAGAGAGAGAAGATGGGGATTATTTGGACATGTGCGGCGTCAAAGATCGATCAAAAGTCATACTAATGGAGGATCCATGTAGCAGAGAAAAGAGAGCCATCGAGATGCGCAGAAACGCCAAGATCCAAACCGCACATCGCGCCATTTCGGACGTGTCCATGGAGGTTGATAAGCTGGCGGAGCAGGTGATCACAATCCCACTAAGTTTACCCATTATTAATTATTAGTTAAATTAAAAAAACAAAAAAAACAAATAGTAGCAAGGCATTTTTGTACTGGTACGATCCAATGTCAGCCGTTAGATATCGAGAATCATGATGTGTTAAAAAAGTTGGCGAACAGCATTGAGTCATAATCCCACAGCTGGCACCGTGTGGTATGGCGTCAATATATGATATGGTTTTTGTGTCATCATTGGCCGTGGAATCTTGACCGTCAAGTGGCTCTTAAATGGACCCAACTCAGCTGCTCCAATCCAGAATTGCCCCTTTCATATTTAGTAAATACACTATAATGTTGATGGATTGAGGAATATATTTTCTATTTTAGTCAATAATCTTCTTATTATATCGTGATTTTCAAACCGCCCAAGAATTAGTGCATTTTGGAAACCATTGTAGATTTCATGTTTCCGTACAAAATTACTTTTATATGGAAATTATAAGAATAATTGCAAAAGAAAGGCATAAAAAAAAATATACAAAATTCATGATGAGGTATGGTTTCTGAGTTTTACTTTTAGGTATGGTAGTAATTGCATATTATTTTATCTTTATTAGAAGTGCAAAATTGTTAATGTGCGCATGCATTATTACAAATATATAATTCATTTAAAGTAATATGTACTACTATCATAAGTAAAATACAATTACTTTTTATGAAACCTTTCTTAACTAGATATTTTTGCATTCTTTTCTATAACTATTTCTAAATCAATAGGTTTAAACACTAGTTTCCTTACATAAAAACTTTGCAAGACTCTGATTAATGATAGCGAGAGGGCTCTTCTTTTTTGTGTCGTTCTCATTTTTGCCATTATAGCCCTGTAGTTATTAATGTGTAATTTCTTGTGTTTCTTCCTATATTCCATAGGTTTCTGCAATTGAGAAGTCAATTTCAAATGGGACGAAGGTACCAGAGGTACAGATCACGACATTGATTGAGATGTTCATGAGGCAGGCTATCAAACTGGATGGCATTTCTACAGAAGGAGATGCATCTGCCCAGAAAAATTTGCAGGTACATTTTCCCATTGTTTGCTCCAATTATTTCCATGCTCAAGCGATAATTTTCTTTCGCCCTTTTGACCATCTAAAAATGGGCGAAGGAACCTTAATAGTAATTATTTATCAATAGTGGACTTCGCTGTAGAATTTATGACATTTTGGAGATGTGGAAGGAGTATAGCAGGTGATAAAAGATGGTTGTTTAACCTTGTGTTTGCAGGGAAAGAGAGTGCAGAAGTGTGTGGAAACGCTAGACGTGCTGAAGATATCAAATGCTAGAGTAAAGCCTGTGATTGTAACAACCAAGTGGGAGACCTTTGATCCTCCAATTCCAACCACCGCCCATTGGGAATTTTTTGATTGATCTTTAGATTATTTTCCCATTTTTGTTCACTTCACTTTGTTCATTCATCATTTTTATGTATTTAGCTTGAGAGATGCATGAGCGAGCAACTCTACTTGTACTTATATATATCCCTTCCTTCCCATGCATGACATGAACCTGCCGATAAGCATTGCTTAGTTAGATAAGTACAGTTTTGTTGAACACCTCGTGTATATCTATGATTATATATATATGGCTGTTTTTTTTATCAGAGATTAGAAACAAATTTCTCCATTCAATTAGCTGTCGCTAGCCTGATTAAGAGTAGTAAATTATTCGCTTCCTAGATTTGTTGTTCTGTGCAGGAAGTCCAGATTAATCAACTTCGACTTTCCATTGGCCAATGAGGCTTGGCTTAATTAGTGGTTAAAGGGTTGGGTGAGATATATGAAAGGTTTAGTTAAAGGGATGGACGTGTATAGGGAAGGAATAATCTTCATAAAAATAAAATACTACAATGTGCTAATGCACAGTATATAGATTGAAAATAACTTCGACTTTCCATTCAAGTGATGATGGATAGATTATTTTAAAAAATAAAAATTGATTGCTGATTTGTTGCCCTTGACTCTTGAGACCCAACTCAGATAGTAAAAGGAGGGGAATCGGTGTACGGGAGCGGGTTCCAGGGTATAAAATTGATTGCCACACCGCCCCCACCATCTTCACTACCTATTCTTTTTCCACATGCGTCAGCACAACCCACGGCTCTTTAATATGCCAACATTATGCATATGGTGGTGCTATCACCACTATGTCCTACAACCACCACCCCCACTATTCTCCACCACCATACATACCATCTCCTAAGTCCTACCTCCGCCAAGCTCTTCAACGTCACCATCATATCACTCTCACCGACCGGGAAATCACAACTAATTAAAGTCTCCCCAGTACCCTTTTATTACTTCCGACAGTACTATTTTAGCACCCGGCCTCTCCTGATCAACTCTTCACTCTTCACCCCCTTTGTAATCATCGACCATCTCATGGTGGGCTGGCTCGGCAGATCTCAACTGACATTGATGGTGGAGGGACAGGGAACAATGAATCAGCTTGAGGGTCTCATCGAGTTACCTTTGGTAGATTTGATTAAGAGAATAAATTATTAAGATTTTGAGATCGACGCAATAGGATGAGAATAAAAAAGAAGCCAAAAAGCCCTTATTAATTTGGCTGTCTCCTTCTCTTGCTAGTTTAATCATTGGGAGATCTGATGTAACTTTTGTACAATAATATACATATAGAGCATAAACTCGAGCACTGGGCTAGTTGAGTTAGTTTCAGTATTATACAAATTATCATTTTTTTTTTCGGTTGTAAATTTCATAAAGTGGGAGAGAGGATATATATATGGACCGAAACGGAAATGTGAAGAGGGTTGAAAGGGAAGATTTCCTTTTACAGCTTATGCGCTAGTGTTATTCTAGTCTACCATGCAATTGTATATACCAGGTACAAGCGGGCTTTTGATCGTTATAGGGGGCGAGCAGGGCTGTGGGACTGGTGGAGGGCATGAATTGGACACTCCATCTTGGTGGATGCATTCATGTCATTGTTTCCCTTTTTAGCTGTAATCATGAATATGTTGCAAAGTCCAACATTGGCTTGAGAATGTGTCCTCCATGTGCCATGCCTGGCACATTCACATCCAGACACCGAAGAATGTTTGGATGAGAGCTAAAGCTATGCATCTCCTATATATAGTCACCAACACCACAGTGACTATACAACATGTAAGTTGGAGATTGACTCAAAGTCATTATTTACCTATAATTCTCAGCTGATGCTTTTCTGTGGAAAATCTGGACAAGAGTGCTAAATTATGGGCTCAAAATTGCATTAATACTTGGTATGGTCACATGGCCAAGCCAGGATTTGGTTTCGGGTGGGTCGTGTTAAGGATTATAGATTAGTACAATATTAATAAATAATGGTTGTAGCCCAATGATTAAGTGTTGATGGATTTTCAATGGGGCATAATCTTACTATCATGTTCAAATCTCCTTAGTCGTATGGGGAAATTTTCAGTAGGGACTCTAGGTCTATTGTAGCTCCGTCCTTGGATATGGTGATAGTCGACATTTGCAAGCTACTATACCTAATTTCTTGAAACAGCTTGAACCCTGAGTAATAGTTTAGTTTGTCCAGCCTTAAGTTTGCTTCTCATTTGTGATTATTGGTTCAAGTCCCCTTAAAGACCATCGGATGAATAAACTGCGTCGTTAAGAGTTAGGTTCCTATATGATTAGTCCAAGATGTATGTAGTTAGAAGGTTTGAAGTTTTGTTTGCTTTCTTGATAAGATGACGTGCTGGATTGCTTTTATTATTAATGGCTTGAACAACTTTAGGATGAGACAAAAAAATAATTATAGGGCAACTTGTCATATATATTACATCATCTGCAGTAAACAGCTGTGACAGAGAGGAGAAGATGCAAAGCATTATTTTATATAATGCACTGATAATGTCATTGAAAGTGGGGACCAGGGTCTAAATTAGGCTTAAGTGTGCCAAAGTGACAAAATTAATATTGAATTCCATGAAACCTAAGTTCTAACTTTTAAAAACAGTATTAGATTGAAAATAAGTAAAAGTAATCAATTCAAAAGCTTTATTAATTTTATTTGAAAAGGTTTTATGTTGTTTGCTTGAAAGAAAAGGTCAGAATCATATGTAAATAAGTACAACAAAGATATAATTTTGTAAAGGATGAGAAGTAATTATTGCTTGTATTAATAAAAGAGATAATGTTAAGTACTTCATCTGTAGTGCTTCTGGGGACATGGAAGTTGATAGAATTAATATATGATATAAATAAATATATTGAACCTATTCCCAAGTAAAATTTATTTTAAAATATTTTTGTATTTTAATTTTTTTTTAATATTTGGATTAGAAACTTAAATAATTCTTTATAAATCTAACAACATTATTATTAAGCACCAAGACTAACTCAAATGGTAAGAGGATGGAGTGTACCATGTATTGAGTTCCAGACTCAAATTGTATTATGAGACAAAGTACTATATGTGTAATACAAAGTGGAATTACATGTAAAGAAACATTCTCATGTTTTTTAAATAATTATGTGTTGATAAAAATATCCTTTATTGTTTTATATATTTACATCTATATTTTTAAAAAATAAATATTTCTACTTGAAAATTATTATCAAAAGCCAAAATTTGATGGCGGATTAAATCTCCGACGTTTAGTTTTGATGATCATCTTTTCAACCGGGCAGAATTTTGTGCTAGGCGGAGCGCGGAGCCGTCATTTGGGCGCTTCGCTAACCGGATGTTGCGCTCCTGCCCGAGAACAAGGAAAGAAGAGGATCGGGCTGCGGTTCTTGGCCTAGATCACACTAATTAACTCACGTGAAGAGAAAGATCGGCTAGAGCGAATGTTTCGCGTACCTTTCACCAGTGGGGTGACCTGGTATTTATAGTATATGTTTTTCCCAATTGGATGGTGATAATGATTCTTTCTCATTGAATGGGGGATTTTCTGTCCTTATCGCTGTCAGATTAATAAGGGATAATTAGGAGGCGATTGTGAGAGTATATACTTCCCTTAATTGTAGTGAGATTCGATTTGATTTACAGAATATGGGCCTCTTAGGCTATCCGTGTTATTGGCCCTTGGGGCGATAAGTGTGAGCTCACGGTTTTGGGTAGGTCTGGGGCGCAGAGGCTTCGGGTGAGCGCACTCTTGGGCTTGGTGAGCGGGCCTCACAGCGCTGTACTAAACGATGATTTGCCCCGACCCTTGGTTCCCGACCAGCGTGGGCAAGAGGCGTATCGTTCTTGAATCCGAGTGCGACGCTGCATTAATTTGTTCATTGGTTTGGTTAGGGCTTTATCGCCGTCAAACATCCTATGATAATGATGACTTTTTGACTTTCGCGCTCATTTCTTCTAGTTCCTTCGATTTCTTCAAGCGTCCTCGGCCAGATTAGCATTGTACCTCCCCACGATATTGAAGCTTTTACTTTTACTGCGAATTCGGGCTTCATTGATCGACCTTATTCGGAATTTCTTTTAGCGTTTTGTGATACCTTGCGAGTAGCCACTTTTAGATTCTGTTCTAGGGCCGGTCGTCTTTCTTCCTCTGTGTCTGCGAGTAATATAAGCGAGAATTCTGGGGGCTAACTCTGGTTGGTCTTGTTCTTTCTACCTAATACTCCATGGGTCAGGGGTGGGTTTTCTGCTTTTTGCGCATAGGGGTGACTCTGTTGTCCCAGATTAGGCGAGACAGGTGGTGCCTCCGATCGTTTAGTGGTGGTTGCTCTTCGAGACGCCCCGAGGGAACCTTCTCTCCCCTTGGATAAAGGCAAGGGCATAATTGATGAATTAAATGCGTGGGATCGGAATACCTAAAGTCAGCCGTGCAAAATGCTTTGGCGGTGGGACCTAGCAGAATTGAGCCTTTATATGGGGAGACTTTCGCGAGGCGTTATAGGCCCCCTTTTGGCGTCCAGGTGTGGTCTCTCGACATTTTGACCTCTTACGTGGTCCAAGTGCCCAAGATGGTGTGCTTCTTCGAGGTGACCTTTGACAATGGCCTCTAGTTTCCCTCTACACCTTATAAAAGGGTCTTATGGCATTCAACGTCGCCCCTCTGACTTATTCGCGATTTACGGGAGTATTATTACGATTGAGGCTGTTGGTTTTAACTTTAAGGATAAGGGCTTGGGTGTTCCCTAGTATGGCTCACCGGACCTCTTTAGTGTGAAGGAAGCCGTCGAGGGCTTTCTATGTCTATCTAGCGTCTTGGCAGCTCCTCTAATCATCTCGGATCTCCCGTGCCATAAATTTTTTGGAAACGTAACTTTTTTTTTGTTAGTGGCCGCGGGTTGGGGTCACGACCCTTGACAAGGAGAGCTTACCTTTGGCGATTCCGGTACATGCAGACCCTCGGGAAACTCACGTGAAAACTTTGCTTTAGTTTGGTCCGGTCTAGTTTGCGTAGGATTCTGAGGTGTTCTGAATTTTACCGCATTAGCATGCGTTTTGGTGTCGCCGCAGAATCTGGCCAGAAGACCGGGTCGCCGCGGGGAGTTGGCGAATGTGCTTGGCGTGCTTACCTGACTTATCGGTGGATTATTCCCAGGATCTTGAGGTTCGAGGAGTCCCCCGCCTGCTGCTTTGAGGCCTTCACCATCCCGTTGTGGATTCTCTCCGCGATGGGCCTCGGTTGTCGAAGCCCACGAGAAGAGGAGCTTAGTTTCCGGAGTGGAGGCATCCCCGGAGGTCTCCCGGTGTGAGCGGAAAACTACGGACTCCCTTGAGAAGGGTCGTCGGCTGGGAGTAAGTCAAGGTTAGGGACGTCTTACCTTCGCATCACCTTCTGCCCATGTCCGAGTGCGGGGGCAAGTGTTGCGCCTCCGGTCGGGGTTCTGGGGCCCCCCAGTTCGCATCTCAGTTCTGGTTTCTTTGCAAAGGCAGATTCTAGGGAGGGCTGTGAGCCTCGGATTGGAGGTTATGTATAGCAGTTTGGAGTCCCCCTGCGCGGAGCTGGGCCTCCTCCTTAGGAGCGAGGAGAGTTGGGAGGAAGTGCCCGAAGGAAGAGTAATGGAAATGGGGTCCTTGCTCTCAGTGCAGGCTTGCGGCAGCGCGGTCTCTATCCCATTCTCGGGGATTCTAACCTCGAGAGATTCGAGATTGCCTTGCACATTGAGGAAGCCTTGGCTCTATCCCTCTAGGGGGTCGCCTCTGTAAGTTCCCGTGTCTTGTTGTGTCTGCTTTAATCTTGGGTTTAAGTTGTGTGTTGACTTTGCTTATGTTGGGTATCGACGAGTTCTTTGCTCATGAAGATTTTGGCAAGGGCCCAGGTGGAGCGAGGGTCATGTCAGAAGCCGCCGAGTCTACAGAGGCGAGAGTGGTACTCTTGCAGAGCGAGTGAGCTGAGGTCGGATGCAAAATATGACGGAGGAGGTCGTGAAGCTCAAATCCGACTTGAAGCATACCATGATGGCGCCTTGGGGTTAAGGAGTAGGGAAGAAAGGCTTTCAGATGGCTTAAGAGTGGTGGGGGACGAGAGCCGAGGTCGGGGACGAGTGGGAGGCTACTCGGGATGATTTGCTAGTGGCCGGGGGACGAGTACGCGAGGTTGCGAGGGGCCCGAGCTTCATGTAGTCGGGGATGAAGAACACCAATCATCCCAGAATGAGCTGCGGGTAACTCGGGAAGAGCTGCGTGCTGCTAGAGATGAGCTGCGTAATAAAGCAGCGTTGCTAGATGGAGCCCGTCGCGAAGCTTCTGAGGCTGTGAGCTCTATTGAACGCCTGACCGAGGAGTGCCATGGGTTGCGAGGGACCTTCGAGGGAGGGCAAGAAACTACGGTTGTTCGGAGGGACGAGCTATAGCCGAGTTTGAGGGATGAGGCACGCACTTTCAGTGGGCCACGGATGGCTTGCTCCCGGAGGAAGGTCGCTAATGCCTACCCGGGCTTGGACCTTAACTTTGACATCCCTAGTGATGAGGAGGGGGAAGAGTCCTTTTCCGTTGGTTATTACGAAGAGCCAAACACCCTGAGAGTGAGGCCCGCTCCTTCTTAGGTCATGCTCCCATACGCGATGTTTGAACTCCTATAATTTTGCATTTTTTTTTTGTTAGGCTTCGAACCCCGGATATATGCGATGTCGTTCTCAATGAATACCCCATTTTCTATCTCATCGCTTTTTTTGTAACTGCTTTCCTAATGCTGCTTTTTCCTCCGCTGACTTGGATCGATGGCTATATGGCCTTTGTCTGAGCAGTTGAGTTCCTTGTAAACTAGAATTTCTTGAGATTCAGAGGGCTAATCTGCGTAGAGTGAAGCGGGTCTGGGCTACAGGAGCCTTAGTTGGCAGGTGACTTTTCAAAGCCGAGCCACTAAGGCTCGGAGTGGGCCTAATCTGCTGAGTTGAACTTCTTCTTGTTTCTAGAAACTAAGTTGACCGGTCGAGCTCTTCAAGCGAAATTTCTTGAGGGCTCAGGTGGGCCTAATCTGCCTAAGGCCCAGACACTTTCTGCCTAGGCTACTAGGCCTTAATTGACGGTCGAGCCCTTCAAGCGGTATTGAGGCTCAGGTGGGCTATCTGCTGGCCAGACACTCTGGGCTACGGGGCCTTGGTTGGCTTGGTCGAGGCTCTTAGCCCAGGCTACTAAGGCTCAGTGGGCTATCTGCTGGCCCGAACTTTGCTCTTAGGCTGGGCCTTAATTAGGCAGTCGAGCTCTTCGCGATTTCTTTGAGGATAATCTGCTTGGTGAACTCGCTCTGGGCTGGGCCTTAGTTGAGCAATCGAGCTCTTCAAAGCGAAGGCTGTGAGGCTCAGAGTGGGCTAATCTGCTGGGCGAACTTGATCCACGGGCTACCATGCCTTAGTTGAGCTTGATCCGAGCTCTTCAAAGGCGAGGCGCTGCGAGGTGCGGCCGATTTGACTTCTACTTCTTGGAAAGATGCGGGAGTCTTTAATGCGGTTCACAGGAGGAATTGAATGACTGTGGAGAATCGGAACCCGTATCACGATTTTCACACAGTGCTCGTACCTCCTTATAAGTGGAACTCCTGCGCAATGGAGTTCATGCTTGAGCTTAGCGCTGTTTCCCTTTTTGGGCGTGGCGGAATCTGCGCGTGATGAGCGTCGAGCTTGGCGTCTTCATAGGAGGCCACTTTGGAGATCTGGGATGGCGTTGGATTACGATGGCCCTGTTGTAGGGTTGTGTTTTCCCTAGTTCCCCCTTTATAGGAGTCGTGTTATTCCCTAGCCCCGTTCGATGACGGAATCGTGCTAAGGAATGCATCCGGAGAGGGCGATGTACTTAAAGAAGAACTTTTAGTACCGCTTTCTCTATTTTCTCCTCTTCTTCGGTCTCTTCTTTCTCTTTCTCTTCTTTCTTCTCCTTTTCCTTCTCCTTTTCCTTCTCCTTTTCCTTCCCGTTCTCGCTCTCTCTTCTTCTCTTTCTCTTCTTTTTTCTCCTTTTCCTTCTCTTTCGCACTCTCTCTTCCTCTCTTTCCCTCTCTCTTTCTCTTTCTTGAGATTTCTTTTTTTTTTTTTTTTTGGTTGAGGGAACTAACATCTTGTTTATTTTCAAGAATGTGAGGGATGACACTCTGATTGTAATTGATTTATTTTATTGGAATAAAGAACAATTTTTTTTTTTTTTGAAGCATGAATCTGTGTACTCTGAAGTGTGTAATTTTCTCGAGTATTACCTGGCTAAGTTGTCTGCCTCTTTTTTTTTATCCATAAGGATATTAAATAAAACAATCAATCGAACACACCTGATTTGTTATCTTAAAGCGGAGTGATACTTTATTAAAGATTACAGTCGAGGTCTATTGATAAGCGCTTGAGGTGCTAAGCATTCGAGAATGAGGTAAATTTTTCTTGTTTAGATGCGGAGTTCGTAGTTACCCGGTGCGACGGCCAGCGAGAGACCTGATATAGGGGCCTTCCAGGTTGAATACTAGTTTCCATGTGTCGGATTTTTTTCTCGTAGGCAGAAGCTTTTTTAAGACTAGGTCGCTAGGCTTGTAACTCCTGGGTTTGACCCTTTGGTCGTAGTAGCTTGTCGTCTTCCCTTGGTAGTCTTCTATACGTTTTTGGACCTGATCATGCTTTTCATCTAGGAGAATTTTGGGATTTAGGCGAGAGCACTCTTCGTTATGTTCAGCTTGCGTTGATCTCGGGGATTTTAATCCGATCTCGACGGGACTCACACCGGTGCGAGGCTATAGCCGAATGGGGTTTCTGAGTTCTTGACTTGCGTGTAGTTACGTATGCCCTGACACCTCGGGGAGGGTACTCCTACCCATTGCCTTTTAGATCTTCGACTTGGTCTTCAATGCGCTTTAAGAGTTACGTGGTGACTTGACTGTCCGTTAGATTGTGGATGAGCTAGGGGCCAGTAGTAGTTCGATCCGGCTTTCGGCGCGAGAAATCACGAACTTAGGATTGTCGAATTGCTTCCCATTGTTAGACACCAGGGCCCTTGGGATACCAAACTTGCATATTATGGCACGCCAAACGAAGTTGTGTACCTTTTGTTCCGTGATGGTAGCCAAAGGCTCGGCTTCGGCCCATTTGGTGAAATAATCCACTGCTAAGATGATAAACTTGCATTGGCCTTTCAAGGGCGAGAGGTCTGATATGTCTAGCCCCATTTGCGAAAAGGCCGTGGGCTTGGCGAAATCGATGCTTCCGGATGGGAGTGAGAGATTTTGGCGTGCTCTTGACAAACTTGCATTTCTGACTAGTTATAAGCGTCTCACGAGCATTATGGGCCAGTAGTACCTACTTAGTAAGATTTTTCATGAGTGCACGAGCTCAGTGATTTCCACCTGCGCTTCATGTACTTCCCTCAGTACGTGTCGGTGTCTCCCCCTGCAATGCACTTGAGGATGGGTGTGAAAAAACCTCGCTTATAAAGGGCCCCCCGATGAATAGTGAACCTGGCAGACCTCATCCTAAGTTTTAATGCCTATTTTGGGTCGTTTGGTAGTAGTCCTTCTATTAAGTAGTCCCAAATGGGGTCCATCCAGCTCGGCTCGAACATGACAGGGGAGACCTCTTCGCTGCTAAGATCCACAGAGGGCTTTGAAAGGTGCTCGACGGGCATTAGTTTGTTGAGGTCTTCTTGGGAGGCTGTCGCCGGTTTTGCTAAGGCATCCACTAGCGAATTTTCTGCCCTCGGTATGTGTCTAAACTGAACTAGTACGAACTTCCTCAGTAATTCCCGTACCTTTTTAAGATATAGGATCATTTTTTCGCCCTTGGCCTCGTAGGTGTCTTCTATTTGCTTTACTACCAACTAGGAGTCGCTGCACACCTTTAGCTGATCGACTTCCATTAAATGGGCGAGGTTGAGTCCAGCTATAACGGCCTCATACTCGACCTCGTTGTTGGAGGCTCGGAACCCAAATATGAGCGCATACTCGATATCTATTCGTTCTGGAGAGGTCAGAATCAGCCCGGCACCACTCCCTTGAGCATTGGTGGCCCCGTCTACGGACAGCTTCCAAACGGGAGGTCGGGCGTTGCAGGCATCCTCGTCGAAACTCATAGAGTGAATTCTATGGCGAGAAATCCATGAAGATTTGTCCTTTTATTGTTGTTTTTGGTTTTGTACACGATGTCTAACTTTCGTCGGCTCTATGGTCCATACCAATCTTCGAGGTCTCTGGTTTATGTAACACTGCTTAAAGTAGGTATTACGTTGGGATTTTGATGGTATGCGCTTAGAAGTAAGGCGGAGTTTAAAGTACAATGGTTACTAATGCCGGGATCGGTTCTCCATTTTGGATACCTCTCCTCTCTGCTCCTCTTAGAGCTCGGCTACTTGATAGTAGGCCAGGTCTTTGCACTTGGTCTTTGTCTCCTAATCGGGACGGCGGTTGAGAAATCTCGCGCGGTACGGTGGAGCTCTCCCTCGGAGGACTTACAGCGGAATGGGGGGAGCTCGGATACGTTTTGGCGCTCTGAATGCTTCTTCGCAACATGCATCCCGTTAAGCTTTTCAAAATACGAAAGTAGAGAATTTGACATTTATCGACCACTGGATTAAAAGCGGCTTGCGCTGCTATCGGCTTCCCGATGGGCGTTGGACTTATTACATGCTCGATGGTGACGGCATGTCGAGCACAGCTTTTATCTTGTCAGGGTTTGCCTTTATTCCTCGGTTGTTGACTATAAAACCCAAGAATTTTCCGACTGAGACTCCGAAAGCGCATTTGGCTGGATTCAACTTCATGTTGTACTCTTTCAGGATCTGGAATGCCTCGGCTAGATGAGTTATATGGAGCTCGATCGTAGTTGATTTTACCAACATGTCGTCTATATATACCTCCATGGATGCCCCTATTTGCCTCACGGAACATCACATTCCGTAAATCTCTCACGGTAGGTAGCTCCTGCGTTTTTCGGTCAAAGGCATTACCGGTAGCGATGGGTCCCTTAATGACCGAATGAGGTCTTCTCTTGGTCGTCGAGATTAAATGCGATCTGGTTGTAACGAGGAGAAAGCATCCGAGTAAAAGTTGAGGAGTTCATGGTAGGGCGTAGTCTCTTATAAGGTCGTCAGGGTGAGAGGAAGGCTATCTTTAGGGCATGCTTTCGATTTTACGTCGAGTGAAGTCGATCTTAGGGCGCCATTTGCGGTCGCTTGTGTTACGGCGTTGGCTTGACCATTGGTACTCCACTTCTCACGATCGCCCCTGCACGTAGAGCTTGCGGAGCCTCCTCATTAATTGCTTTTTGTCTTTCTGGAACGAAACTCCTTCTTTTTGCTTGGCCCGGTTTGAATGATTTGGCGTTGATCTGGCCCAGTGGTGTGCGAAATTCGATCCTCCCGCCTCTCTGTTTTGCGAAAGCATTCACCTGTTCTATTTTAAGAAATTGGTGAGAGAGCAGTCTTCGCTAGCAGGAGCCATTCTGGAGGAACATTGGGGAGTTGTGTCCAAGCTGTGTCTGAGCTCCGAGCTCTTAGAGCTCAAATTAAGATTTACCTGCGTCCGCGCGCATGTCGAGCTACGTCACGTATCGTTAATGGCCGCTTTTGCTTCATGGATGCGAGTAACACTCCTGGCCTGCAGCTGGTCACCTCGAACTATTCCTACTCCGTTTGTGGTAGGAAACTTGATCATCATGTGTGCAGCGAGGAATGAACACATGGCGTTGAAGAGAGTGCGCTAATAACACGTTATAAGCGAGAGGGCATCTACCATGAGAAACCTCCGCTGTAGTTGTTACACAGCCTGAGGGTCTCGAAATGTATTAGGCTGTATTGACACGAGGTAACGCTACTCTTTAGAATCCTCGCGGTGGGTGTTGGCGGTTCGACTTCTCCTCTCGATGCCCGTCTTATCAAAGGCGGCGAAGATGATGTCGGTACGAACTCCCATTGGCCGACGAGGACGGGTCGATTGTTTTATTCACCATAACGCATATCACCAAAGGATCGTCGGTAGGGGTGTTGGCATCCTAAGTCTGAATCAGAAAATGTTATGGTGGTGTCGAGAATCGGCCGGTTTGGATCTTTGCTTGCACTTCCATTACCTCTCCTGACTTGATGCTACATGAGAATGGGCCTTCTGGCGGAGAGTGGACTCCGCCTCCTGTGAAATCCTCACGAGGATCACATGGATTCCCCGAGGTTGTTGAACTGAGTTGGGGTTGGCCGCCGAGGTGGTGGTGGTTGCGCTTGATCCTGACCTTCAGAGGCTATGTAGCGGCGAAGATATCCCTGTCGAATCAAGTATTCTATTTCCTTCCTAAGCCGTATGCAATCGTCCGTTCGATGCCCGTGGTCCCTATAAAACTCACAGTACCTGGTGTTATCTCTTTTGGTAGGGTCAGTCCTTGTTGAATACATAAAAGGCCAACATTTATATCGGATTTTAGTACCCTCAGCTCATATTTTGCTCTCATTTTGTATAATAATAGGTGCTTTTGATCATTCTCGTGTTTTTGTACTTGTGCAGGTTTTTCGAGTTCCGTGCACACTTTTGATAGGGGTCGTGTCCAAAGAACGAATGTGATCATTGCGGTTGACGGCAGCCGCTATCGAGAAGTCCCGGGAAGTGCTACGGTGAGGGGGAGCTTTTGCAGAGGCAGTGGTACCAGTACCACATACAATGGTACCTGTACCCACATGCAATACACTATTGATGCCAGGTACCACATGCAGCGATGCCGGTACCCCAGCGTGAGCACCGGTAGCCTTTTGGTACCCGATAGCCTTTTGGTACCCGGTACCACGCTGCGAAATAGGTACCCGACATGTAATTTTGCGAGGTTGATCATAATTCCACTCTTGGTGCAAGGGTACGCTTGTCTTTCGACCACCACTTCGAGATCACTAAGGAGAAGGGTATTTAAGCGAAAGGAAGGGTGGAGAGGAGCAGCTTTGGATTCTAGGGTTTGGTTTTAGGGAGTGAGAGTGTTTTCTCATATTTTTGCTAGGGTTCATAGAGTAGAGGAGAGTACTTGGTTTTTCTTCGGATTCTGGTTTTCAATTACGTGTAATCTTTCAGTTAGTTCATATAACTCGGTATTTTCTTACGGTATTTTGTGCTTTTGATTTCCCAATCTTGCAATTAAAGTTTTATTTCTCAAGTCTCCTTTATGAATAGTTTCTTATCAAATATGAATCGATTTCTAGTTTGATGGCGTTCACAGCTTCCCATGATGGGGTTCTAACGATTGGGAAACTCACCTCCATCAAGGTAACTAACCCTAAGTGCTCTTTTGTGCTTCCAGCAGGTTATGCGATGCTAAGCACTTGTAGAAAATCTTATAAAACCTTAGTTTGGCATCTTCTTGACAATGTGTGAATGAGAGACCCTCGGTACACGTTCTTCATTTTAAAAACTTAATGCTTGAAATCTTACGTAGAAGACCATTCATCGACCAGCTCTAGATGGTGTGAATAAGGGTGGGAGTACTTGATCGACGGTGAGTGGAAACACAGAACCCTATCCATTCACCTTTACGCTTTAAAATAGTTAGCAATGTCTGATACTCGATCAATCAATCCACAACTGATTTTACTTTTAGCAGCATTCTTTGGAGAATACTCTAAGGATCACCTGAAACCACTCCACGTGGAGATAGGCACGTGGATTTTCACGGTAGTATAATGCTTGGCGACCTTAGTTCCTACGGCTTGGAAATAAATTCGACATCTGAGGAATTAGACGAGAAGCGGAGTCCTCATTTGGGATGTATCCTTAGGAACTTTTCGTGTTGTACTTTGCCAGACACAATGATCTTGTGTGGTTGTCGAGGGGTGAACGGCGAGGCGAATACCGTTGACGTAGCTAGGGCTGAGGTGGTCCCAGGCGGTCTTTAATGCTTCCACTCGCACTCTTCGAGAGTCGTTTGCACATCCTTCCTTGGAGATCTCTCGATCTCTTTTTGTTTCTGGAGCTTCGCTCCAGTTGCTTTATCGATCTGCTTTCATTGTGGGTTGTTGAAGAGCTTCCTCTGTAAAGATGTAAAGGGCTTCATTTGTTAATGTGCTTCTCGCTTGCTTGTTACCTCGGCCATGTTCGCCTGAGGATGCTTTGAGATGGAAAACATCAAATCACCCAGTGAACTCCCCCAGCCCGCGATGAGATACGGTGATGCGACTAAGATCCGGTACACATCTACCTTCAAGGACTCAGCATTAAACCTCTGGACATAAGACCTTAGGCTTTCTTGCGGGCTCTGCTTTATGGTTAGCAGGTGGTAACTCCGCTTCCTGTATGTTCTGGCTCCAATGAAGTGAGAGACGAATGCGATGGAGAGCTCTCTAAATGAGGAGACTGAAGACGGTGGGAACCTATTAAACCAAGCCAATGCTGGGCCTTTTAGTGTGATAGCGAAGGCTCACGCCGTCACAGAGTCTTAATGTCGTGCCGATTCCATTCTTGGTTCTTATAGGTGTTAAGATGGTCGTAAGGGATCCTTACGTTCCGTGACGCCTACATTTCTTTGGCATCGAACTTGGCCCGAAAGGGAAGTGTAGCACCTCGAGTACGTGAGCGGTGACTTCAGTTTCTTGCGCGGGGTGTCCATAGGGTCCAGTGCTCGGTCTTTTACGACTTCCTTCATGTGGCTAAGCTCTTGTTGGATACCCTTGAACCTGCGATTCCCAGCCAGTCGCTCCCCGTTCCTTGCGAGAAGGGGTCGGCTCATCGTTTCCGATGTCCCCTCCGAGTATTGCTTCGTTGCGCTCCTCTCTGGGGGCTAGGTGAGGAGTTCGTGCCAGCTCGATTTGGATGCCTTCTACCTCCGGGGAGGGCATCGGGGAGTGTGGCTATCTTCAGGAGGGGTGGTATTATGGCCTTCCTGGGTTTGTCGCGCTTCCAGCGGCGGGTTGCATCTACACGGTGGTTGTCTAACTCCTATCAGCGTTGGTTGGTGAGACCAGATTACCTCGCCTGTGCGTGTTGGCACGCATTGTCTCGATGTGCTGCGGGGAGTGTTTATCACCCACACACAGCTGGTCTGCATCTGGGAGGATTGACGTGGAACCTGCTTGTATTAGAGTTGATACCATCGATTGCGAGAGATCGACTTTATTTGTAAAGAAGTTGTCCACTCCCACAAAAAGCAGCTAGCCCGATGATGCCTTTTAAACGGGCGGGAGGTACAGACGTGTTGGAATCAACGGGTCGGGCTGGAGGCCAGATCAGCGGGTAAAAAACTAGTGGCCGGATGTTCTTTGCTCTGCAAGAACAAGAAAGAAAGAGGATCGACGAGGGCTCACCCGTTACCTTTCCGATGCCTAATTTAGTTCTTTCCTGTGGAGAGAAAATATCTATTGGTTAGAAGGGGCGAGGTATTAGCGTACCTTTCACCGATGGGGTAGTATAGTATTTCTCATGCTCATATTTTTCTGATTTTGATGGTGATAAAGTTCTTTCTCATTTGATGGGGATTTATGTCACTTATCATTTGTCCAGTTAATAAGGGATAATTGGGGCTTGATTATTGAGAATTATCTTTGCCTGCTTTGTTAGTGAGATTCGATTTGATTTACAGAATATGGGCCTTTTAGGCTATCCGTGTTATTGGCCCTTGGGGCGAATGAATTGGGCTCCCGTTTTGGGCCGGTGCCAGGAGCCTTGGAGCTTCACTGAGCCTGCCTACTTCTTGGGCTTGGTGAGCGGGCCCTGCAGCGCTGACCCCTAAGCCGTCGAGTTTTCAAAGGATCTTTTATAAAATCAACTTAAAAATAAAAATAAACATACTTGATATGAGATAAGGATAAAAAAATTGAGGATAGGTAATATTGTCCCACAGTTGGTATTCATGTTTTAAAGGAAATACCTTTTTTAGTGAAAAAATATTAAACAAAATCTTGAGCACGATTGGAAGGGAACCGCATGTCTTCAAGGAAGTGTATGAGGAGTAACGTGGTTAGAAAATTTTTACCACCAAACATTTGAATCTAAAATAATAAGACATTTTTAGCGGATAATCAGCGGGTTCTTTTGCTTCTCTATAGACAGGCGATAAATATAAATATTTAAAATCGAGATAGCTTTCAAATATCCTCAATTAATAACAAAATAAAACTATGGATATTAATCTTCTTATTATAGCAATCAATAATTATTTTTTTAGCCAACTTCAACCTCTGTATTAAAAAAAAACCTTATTCTTAGCAGCTAAAATACAAATTCTTTAAGTCATACATTCAACAATAATAATTAAGTAATTGCCTATATGTCTATATGCAGCCATTTATTTGAGTATCTAATAACCCATCATACAACACTATTATTTTTAATCCTTGAACCATCAAAATTTAATTGAAATCTACAATTAATCAAGGAAATCTACATAAGCCATTTTTCAACTCGTCGAGTGACACATCAACCTTTATTTAGATGATAGGATCATGGGAGACCATCAAATTGAAGATTTTGAAATTAAAAATAATATAGCTTTCTCAATGACGAGAAAGGGATTTTGTTGGATTTTCTTAAACAAAAATTGGTTTCCATGAGTCCAAATATTCCAAGTAATTATACCAATTTTTTCCATTGGACACTTGAACAATTTGCAATGACTTCTATAGTTTTTTATAAATCATTTTTAACCAAGAAAGGAAATCACCTCTATATAAGAGATGAGTGAGGCAATTATATTTAATTCAATTCCAAATTCTTAGACAGATAATTTTTAAAAACATGATCAATATTCAATTTGACTACAAAAATAACACATTTTGGAAATGTCATATTCCTAGCAGAAATAAATTTACAAGTAGAGAGAGTATCTTTAATAAGCAACCAAAGAAAAAACTTTATTTTTTTAAGAAGTTTTAGTTTCCAATTCCAATTCAAAATCTTTGATTTAGGATGGCTTGAAGGCCTTCTCATTGCTCAAGTTGCAGATTTAAGCAAAAACCTACTATCTTGAGAGTAACCCCAGTAAACTCTATCATCTAAGGAAGAAGTAGGAATGAGAACTAGGGATCTCTAAAGCGCGACCAGGCTCGGCCAACGGGTGGCCAGGCAGGCCGGCAGATGGCTCGACTGACCCACAGAAGGAGTGGGGCCGTGGGGGCTTGATTTTAGGCCGGGCCATTTCAGGTTCATAGGCTTTTAGGCCTTGGCTTCGCCGGAGGCCGCCTAGAGCCCGACCCCTCGCCAAGTAGTTGGGTTTTTATTTGGTATATTCAAAGTTAAATAAAAAATAAAAATAATAAAACAATTCAAAATAAAAAATCGCCGTTTAAAAATTTTATTAAATTGAATATAATTAAGTTGAAATGTATGAAAATTTCACGTATTTATAAAATAAGTACATCACGACTAGGTTGACACTGCTTATTTGTTAATCATTTACTTTTCAACCATAAGAAAATAAAATACAATATACATTCGCAAATATTTTAATCATTTATTTTTCGGTGATGGGGAATTATCGTGGATCCGTTCATGTTTTTGATAAATTTAAGTTCTCTATAGCAATCACTGATGAGCTTCTTGAACTTGTGATCGTCTGCGATCTAATAAATTTGAATTCCAATCTTTTAAACATACTCTTTGCTTGATTGCTTCGGGTGACAAATTACATCGCTTTGCTAACCACTCTTTCACTGCATTAAAAGCGACTTAGATGCGGTGTACTCCACAAGCACGGTTAATACATCACGTGCAATAATAGATAACACAGGGTATTTTATTTGTTGTTTTTTCCACAATTCTAAAATTTCAAAATCTTCATTGTCTTCAAATGGAATAGTTTCTACACTAAGATATCTATCTATATCGGTTGTATTATTTGGAGAACTAGTTGTTGTCTTTTTTCTACTTTTAAACATTTCTAAAGGGTTTTTATAAAAAGATGAGGAGCTTGTCGTGGATGATGATTTTATCAACTAATATCGTTTCATATTTTTTCTTTATAAATATTATATAAAATATATAATAACGAATTTACTTTATTTTTTTAATTCTTCAATTTTTATTTGATCTTCATTGTAAATAACTTGCAACCATTCATCTAGAGCATCAAATTTTAATCATAGGGTCCTAATTAAACCAATATAATAAATCAAAACTATTTCTCCCCAATATTTTTTAATCTTTTCTATCATTGCAAAAATTGTATCATTAAAAATTTCATAACTTAAATAATTTTGTAGTACCATATAAATACTAGTTATTTGCATAATGACTTGATGTGAAGTTGAATAATACACAGTACAAAAAATATTTGTTGAAGCATCAAAATTTTCAAAAAGATCTCGTAAAAGGTCCGCAATGTGTCTATCATAATCATTTAATACATCAAGTTTAGATAGTTGCATTTTGTATAATTGTACTACCTTTTTATATTTTGTAATATTTTGTAAAAGCTTATAAGTAGAATTTCATCTAATTGGTATATCTAAACATATTTTCTTTTTATATTTGCAATTTGCAACAATAAAAAATAATTCATGTTTTGCTTGGGAACAATTAATACTATATGCAATATCTCTAATTTTTCTAATGTACCATCAGCTTGTTTTAATCCATCTTTGAGTTAAATTTAAAATATGTGTGCACAACAACGTACGTGAAATAATTTTTGCGTGATCCTCTTTTATTTGCCAAAATCTTTTTAATCTTTGTATTCTTGTATCATTATTAGAAGCATTATCTAATATTATTGTAAATATTTTTATCACGAATACCTAAATCTATAATTTCATCATTTATTAAAGTTGCTATATTTTTACCATTATGTGGAGTATTTATTGTTTTAAATGAAATTATTCTTTTATTTAACATCCATTCACTATCTATATAATGAGCAGTAATACATAGAAAGCCTCTGTGCATTAAAGATGTCCAAATATCATATGTTAAACAAATTTTTCCTTCAAAATTTGTAAAATATTTTTTAAAATTTTCTCTTTCTATTTGAAATTTTTTCATAATACCTCTTTTAACAGTATTTCCGGACCAACCTTTGAATTGAGGATTAATCGATGTTTGAATTGTTTCTGAATATTCATGAGTTTCCATGTATATTAAAAGGTTGTTCGGTTCTTAATATATGTCCAATCGTTCGCCCAGCGACAGAAGACTCATCATGAAAAGAATTAAAATTTCCACATTTATTTTTACCCTAATTGCATATAATTTTAATATCTACATTATGCTTAGTTTTACAACACATTCATTATGTCTTTTAAGATTACTTGTGCCAATTTGATCCGGCTAAGAAGTTTGCTACGATTTTACATTTTGCTTTTATTTCTTTTTATTATTTTCTAAAATTATTTATATTCTATCAAAAAAATTCCATATATTTGAACTAAATTTTTTACTTGATGATACACATTGAATAGAAGAAGATGCGCCTCCATATTAAAATTATTAATAAAAATATTATACTAAAAAAATTGTCAAATAAAATGTAACAAACAAATAAAAGAAATGTAAGGTGAAATACTACTCAATTGGAGGATCGAGTCGAAATTCTTTAAAATCCGGAATTATTGGAGTCGCAATCACTTGATTTGCATTTGCACCACTAATAATATCATGTAATGTGAAGAAGTGAAGAGCATTAAGGAAGAAAATGAAGTAGTAAAAAGAATGCTTAGAGAGGAAATTGAGTGAACTTGTGAGAAAATGAAATTAGACTAATTGATGAAAAATTGTATGAAATGTGTATTATTTATAAGAAAAAAAGTGAAAAAAAGTGAAAGGTTCCAAGTTCCAAAGTTCCAACGATCACGTGATCGTTGGGAAGGGAAGAGCAATACCCAGATTGTGAGCCAGCGATCGCATGGCTTGGATTGGAATTTGGAAATGAAGGGGGGCGGTTGGAGGGGAAGGGAGAAGGGTAGGAGAGAAGAGAGAGCCAGGAAGGGGAAGGGGAGAGGAGAGGAGAGAGGGGGAGTCGGGAAGGGGAAGGGGAGAAGGGGGTGGGGGTGCGGGTAGGGGAGGGGAAGGGGGCAGACCTGTTTTATTTGGGCCCGTGGGCTGAGCCATGGGTCTTAAAAAAATTTTAAGCCCGACCCGGCCCGGCCCGTTGACCGGTCAATGGGCTAAAGGCTGGCAGATTAGGGCTAGGTCTTATTCTTTTTGAAATTTGACGGCCGGCCCGACGGATTGGAGACCACATTGAGAAATGCTTTAGCAGTTTGCTATAAATTGGGGAAGGAATGTAACAAGCTATAATGGAGGTCATTCCTTCTATCGCTGATCAATAAATTCATAAACTTTCGCATCTCAATTAGATTGCAAATTGTATGTCACAAAGGAAATTAGGGAACATATAGACTCTTTGGTCGAGCCAAACTTTCCTACCATCTTATATCCACCATTTTAGCTCAGCTCAAATATATTTTATTGGTTAATAATCTTTTACTAAACAAAGGAATTTCCTACTTTTCTCGGGATTCTAAGGAAATTATTGTTTTTAATATATTTATTTCTCATGTTTCTCATTCTGGTAGTGTCATTGTCAGTGAGGACTCTTCATCCTAGTTTAGTAATTGAAGCTTTATTAACATCTTCATTTTTCTTAATGCCTAGTCCTCCTTTAGATATAGGTCTAAAAGTAACGTCCCATGATCATTTAGTTTGATTAGGGTGCATTATTTGGGGTTAAGTAAGGGGCATCTTATTATTTTATTTTATAACAAAACACTTTGTACAACGTAATAAATTATTTCCTGATGGGACTTCGAACATGAGATCCATGTTATATGGATGTTCGACCTTAGCTTTATTAAACTTTAGCAGCTTGATCAATGAGCTGGCATGTGGATCATATGAACATCCTCCCAGTATCTTATCATGATCATCGTTATTAATAAGTGAACGGAGAGAAATACCCTTTGTAGTTTGGTGTAGATAGTTAAAATTAGGAAACCCGATTGATATGAAAATTGAAGTGCTTAGTAGATGAATGTCTTTTAAAATTACATAACAAATGTCTTTATATAGATTTATTAGAAGAATCATTTAATAGGAAAAAAACTCTAAGTGCTAAGAATAAGAAACCAACCAAACTATAAAAAAAATCTTACAAATAATAGGAATATATTATATTTTATGATATAATTTAACACTTCCCCTCAAACTCACGATGCGACTGCTTTAAGCATTAAGAGTTTGCTAATTAGAAAACAAAACACCAATTGATACCAGATTGCAAAGAGATAAAACATAAAAAGTCAGAAGATCTTTAAAGAGATAAACAATTTATGAATCTAAACGTAAAAAACACATAAACAAATCTGAAAGTCGATGTTAATACCAATAGCCACGTCATCTTCGATCACTTCTCTCTTCTCCGAACTTCCTCAATCCTCGATACATTCTTGATCAAAGGTTAGTCGTAATCCTCACTAGCTTACTCCATTTCAATTTCAGAGCTTGTCGATTTCTTTGGAAGCTGTAATAAATATTTGATAAATCTCTTAGAATTGAGTAACTCGAATGAAACAAATTCGTCGATATGGAACTATAATAGGTAGGTGAAAACCCCTCGGTTAAACAAGACCCAAGATGTTTAAAAGCTCGAAGAGAATAATTTATGGGGTTTCACACCAAACTTTGATTAGAGGCACAGTGTAAGACCCGAGAAAATCCAATTTTCTCAAAAAGGGTAAAATCGTAATTTCGGTCAAAAATCCAAAATTTATTCTCTGGATCTCGGATGACGAAACGGATTTCACCGTTGGCATCGTCTCACGAAATCTAGCTAACGTCAGTTTCGTGAGTCTGAATAGTCGAGAATTTAGCGTTTTCGAGTAGCCAGTGCTCAGTGCAGGTAAAACTATATTTGATGTGACAAAAGTCAGCGTATAACATGCTCTTCCGTGTGACGTAAGTTGCGTAGTGAAATGATGGAAATGGATGGCCGAGATCATTGCCCGCGTGTGAAAATCGAGGGGACATGGAAGGCATTTTGGAGTTCTTGTGAATAAGACAAAATTATGCATGTGTTAATGCCGGCCAAATTGAGCCAAAAGCGTGAAAGAACGAGAGAAAGGGATGCAGTGGCTATGGAGGATCTGATTTTTAGAGAGAGAAGGACCTCGCCTACCACAGATTTTCGGGAGATCCGTCGTCGAACCGTCGGAATGAAGGAAAGTTGTTGGCTGACGAGGCTACTGGCGTGAACTAGGTTGGGAGTTTTCAACAAAACAGTAAGGTAGGGTTTTATCCTACTTGTTTTACTTGCTTATTTAAGTGTTTTGTTGATCTTGCAGTGTGTTGGGTTAAAGTAGAGTGAGTGAAAGCCGTTTGATCGATCCCAAATCTTGGAGCAAGAGGTGTGGAATTTTTAGACATTTTGGACCCGGTCAGTGAACATCGAGCCCGATTGGCTATTTATGTTCTGGAATTTATGCATTAAATTCTATTTTTAGTGAGTAGGAGGCTAGAAATGGGTATCAGGTCGGTTCCACCAAGAGAACCAATGTAGAGGAGTGGGCTGCCGTGGACAGCCCACTTGCTCCTGTTTGGACGTAAAAACAGTCGATTTGTATGAAATGGACCATAAATGTCCATGTGTTTTCGACATTTGAATTGTTTGATGGGAGTGGCTTGAGTTGGATTGATCAAAGAAATTAATAGGTTAATGCTTGAGGTGTTAAAATGATGTCACAATTATATGGAATATAATCGTGGGTGTAGACCATTGGAGATGAGATTGTGATTTACTCAAGTGAGCTAATTTGGGTGATGGTTGATATTGTTGAATTACATGTGGTGTAATTGTAGAATTGAGAATATATGCATATTGGGTATATTGGTATAAATTGTGTTGAAATATGAATGGCTTGATTTGTGTAGAAAGGGATAGGTTAATGCATGAACTTCTTGTATTAATATGATGTCACAATTATATGGAATATAATTGTGTGTATAGGCCATTGGAGATGAAATTGTGATTTGCTCAATTATATGGAATATAATTGTGTGTATGAGCCATTGGAGATGAGATTGTGTTTAGCTCAAGTGAGCTAATTTGGGTGATGGTTGATATTGTTGAATTACATGTGGTGTAATTGTAAATTATGTAAATATATGCATGATGGTATATTTGCATATATTTGTGTATATATTGTGAAATGGCATAATGCATCTCGCTATGCCTTTGGGGTAGCCTAGAAATTAGGTGAGTGCATGACATGAAAAATTGAAAGAAAAACGAAAACGTTTTTTTAAAGGAATTTCACATGATGAATTTCCGGAGAGTGGGGTTGGGAGACGGTCTAACAGATCATTTCGGATGAGGGCCAATGAGGCGTTTGAGTTCTCAACACATTCGCCTCCGAGGGTAGTCAATGGTACGTAGATGCCGATTGGTATAGTTCAGCTCATGAAATTGTTTTGAAAAAGATGTTTTTCTCGTACATGGCTCAGGCAAGTGTAAGGGAGTCGGTGAGGACTCGGGAGGTGGGTTGGTCATTTAGACATTCAAGTAGGATTACGAATTTGCTTGAATGTGTGTTTACTTTGGAGCATTGCATATGCACTTAGGTGGGGAGTAACCCATTTAAGGTGATTCAACTACTAAGCGATAGCTTAACCTGTCGAGGGATATTATTTTCAGGTACAGGGAGCGGTCGAGGAGACGACTCATCCTAGAGGCCGTTTTAGAAGAAAGCCGGGTTGTGGCTTTGGATTTGTTATGTACACATGTATTAGAACTCTCTAAGTTTGATATATGATATATAAGGATAATTTTATTTCTTCTTAAAACTATTGTATATAGTTGAGATTTGTTTGGATGAGTATTGGTTTGTGGGCCCAAGTGGTCGTTTCACTCATATAAATGTTATTTTGGATTGTTTGGGACAAGTTTGTATTTGGGTAGAGCTCCCAGGTACAAGGAGACTACGCGATTTTACGTGAAGATGTCGGGTCACCAGAGCATTTATGAATGTTCCGGGTTGGCCAGGGTGATCAACGGACCCCCGGGATTTGGGGCGTCACAGCTTGGTATCAGAGCTTAGGTGCACGAGTACCTAGGGCTTGGGGGACTTGGGCTTAGGCCACGGTCTTAGAGTGTAGAACATAGGTATATGAAAACCTAGGGATTTAGGGACTTGGGCTTAGGCCATGGTCATTGAGGTATAAGAACATTACCACTTGGTGTGGCTCGATGTTAGGGTTTAGGTATGTGATTACCTAGGAAGTCACGGGACATGATTAGAACACTGCATGCACTGTATTTGAGGTGTGATGGTGTGTATAACATGAGTTGTGTGTTATGTGGACTGTGTGATCATGTGATTGATGTGTGGATGATGTTTATAACATGGATTGTTATGTGTTATTATTATTATAAATTTGTATGTGGTGAGTAGCATAGGAGAGAACGTTCGAACACTAGGGCGAAATATAGCCTTGGGGTGTTTCGCGGGAATTTTGGGGCGAGAATGGTCGGAAAGTGCAGACGAGTAACTCGAGGTTTGAACAAGAACAGATAGGGTTTGTGAAATTCTGAAAATTTATTCCAGTTTTTGCACATGAAAAAAAAAATGAGGAGAGGAGAATTTTTAGGTTTTACAATGTGTAAAACTGAAAAAAAAAAAAAAAGAAATAAAATAAAATAAAATCACATGAAATAAAATTTTTAAAAAAATGAGAATTTTTGAAAATAAAATTTTGATGTTGATTAAGAATCGATAAAATGAAATTATGTCTTCGTTACCTATAGATGCATGGACATGAGAGTGCGAAAATCTTTTTTCTTTGTATATGAATAGTGTTTCGGGGCTGTGTTTATGCGCATAGATAAACGTATTGAAATTAGCTTGCCATTTGAGCGGGTGTAGATGGCTGGTCGAGGGGCGAGGGCGTGGGGGCGTCCACGGGGTCGCCGCTGAGACCGTAGGGATTGCGGTGCGTATCGCCTTGGGGCTGTGTGCAATAGTGAGCGAGGGCGGGTCAAGCGACCTCCCGGCGTTTAGAGTACATCGTCCTCGATGGTTATAGGAGGGTGGACTCTAGGGTCGGGGCGACTATGACCACGGAGGAAATGTAGTGTTATGTGAGGCATCCGAGGATATGGGTGTTGAGTGCGAGGAGGAAGGGAGATCGACCTTGGTTCGGAAAGAAGCAGAAGGCTTCGGGTTCGCAAGGGTTCCAAAGCCCCGGTTATCCGGGCCAGGGACGAGTTAGGGTTGCCCGGGTGAGGATGGAGCGGGATGGTGTGCTGCCATTGCCCGGCCGGCCGGACATATGAGAGGATTGCCCCCCCAGAGACGGGGATCAGGGGTTTTGGGACGATGCGATCCAGTCGTGGTAGGACGGGGAGATGACCGCGAGTTTGTTCCTCCACCCCCTAGTATGGGTTAGAGGAACCAGTATCAGTATGAGGGTGCCGCGCTGCTTTGTGCCAGCGAAAGCAGATGGGCGGGACCGGAGGCGTGGAGTCGAGTCGAGCACAGGGTTTGCAGGCCGAGAGTTCGGGTCAGGCTGAGCAGATGACGTGTTACCATTGTCGCCAGCCTGAGCATATGAGGCGAGATTGTCCTAGAAGGCAGAGGTCTCATAGTATAGAGATTGAGCATGCAGATTAGCTGGATATACAGGGTACGTTTCTACTCTCGCACTTGTTGACTAGAGTGGCGTTTAAATTGGATGCATCATATTCATTCATTAATGCATCTTGTGTGGTAGATTTGGGCTTAGAGGTTGAGGCCTTTAGAGAAACCAGATGTGGATGTTCTTCCCTAGGGTGTAGGGTAAGAGTTAACCGGATAGGTTAGGATTGTGAGTTAAAGATCTCCAAGATTCTGCTCAGGGTGGACCCCCGGGATTGGGGTGTCATAGTTTGGCATTAGTGCGTGCATGTGCACGGAGACATCGCGTCGAGTCGGGTGTGGTTGCACGGTATGGTCATTCACCACTCTTGGTGAGTGTGGATTGAGTTTGTCTTTGGATTACGTCTAATGAAGACTCATAGTTGAATCCCGGGAAACGAGAAGAGAAATTGATGTGTGAAGGTGAAGAAGCAAGAAGGGGGCCTTTAATCCCCTAAGGTGAGAAGCACAGGTTAGGGTGTAAGGGCCAGGGGAGATGTCCCGAATTTAGTGTGGGTGTAAGAGACCCGGGGTGGAGTACATCCAGGGTACATTATTGGGTGTAAGGGCCGGGAGGCGTCCCGAATTTACGTATTGGGTGTAGGGCAGGAGACATCCCAATTTACGTGAGGGTGTAAGAGACCAGGGGAGCTATCCCGAATTTCTGTGTGGGTGTAAGAGACCGTGGAGAAATCAGAATTTTTTGTGTGGGTGTAAAAGACCCAGTGGAGAAATCCGAGAGAATTTACGTGGCTGGGTGTAGAGACCCATGGAGATATCAGAAATTTTTGTATGTGGATGTAGAGGCTGAAGTATAGAATTTGAAGAGTTATGTTGCGAGATGGCCTGCGGGTAGAGTTATCACATAGACTTAGAGTTGAGTGATAGGAGTCGAGAATGGCTGAGATGAAAATAGCGAGTTATCGCATAGACTTAGAGTTGAGTGATAGGAGTCGGGAATGACTTCGAGATGGCTGCAGTCATGGTTATCCACGGAACTTAGAGTTGGTGATAGGGTGGGAGTGACTCGAGATTTGGATACACCTTTGGAAATTGCATTGGGTGTTGTTGACCTGGCAAGGGCTCGGTATATGGATGTCATTCATGACATGGACTAGGTTGACGGTCCATTGGATTGTCAGTTATTGTGACCTTGTGAAAGGAGTCGGCGTTTACACACACACAGCGAGGGTTGTGTAGGGTTACATGTTGTGTGGATTATATATAAAATTGTTAGAGAGGGACGGGTTGCGAGCATCACGTCTGGATCATAAGGAGTAGTTGGGAGGAGCAATTTCCCTTGAGTGGAATTATACCACAACAATGGTTATCGGGGCGAGTATACAAATGGCACCATATGAGGCATTGTGGGAGGCCATGTAGATCATAGATTATGTTGGACCAAGGTGGGAGAGCTCCATCACGGGTCTGATCGATTAGAGACACCTTGAAGGTGAGCTTGATCTGACGACATCTTTTCACGGCTCGGGCGACGGAAGAGCTATGTTGATGTCTGACGTTGACCCGCTGGGGGTTGGGGTTGGGGATCGGCGTCTTGCCCCGAAAGTGATGCACAGAGGGGGTGGCGGGGTTCGATGCGAGGGGAAGTTATCGTAGAGGTTCATTGGGCCTTCGAGATACTGAGAGGTAGGCATTGTGCTTGTCTGGGATTGGCGTTCTGACATGATCGGTGTCCCGAGGTATTTCCACATCTCATTACTCAGGAAGTATGCCGAGATCCGGCCCATGTAGTGAATTGGGGGAGATATTGGGGTTGTGATGGAACCTTCGAGGAGGGATCGGTGCATTTTGGATAATAGTGATCAAATTTTGCGACCTTGAGCCAGTGAGGCCCAGTGAGGGTGCTATGGCGGCACTATGGAGTGGAGGAGTCAATTGGGAGTCGCGAGGGACAGCGTGCGGGCGCTTTATCCACTGCTTGTTTAGGGATGAAGGTCACGTAGTTTTGGTCGTTTAATATTTAAATGACGAGTTTACATGCATGGTGTAGTGCGTGGCATTATGCATGTGAGTAGTGGTGTCAGGAATTTCGGACGAAATTCCTTTACAGGAGGAGATTGTAAGGCCGAGAAAGTCGATGATACCAGGGTAAAATCGTAATTTCGATCAATCAGGAAATTTATTCTCACGGATCTCGGATGGCCAGCAGTTTCTGCTTTAGCATCGTCTCATAAAATCTAGCTGCAAATGTCGAATTTCGTCAGTCAGAACCGATCGAGGAATTTGGCGTTTTGAGCCGGCGTCCTTCAGTGTAATGTGATATTTGGCGTGACAAAAGTGCATATAACATGTACTTATGTGACTTAAGTTGCATGAGAGTAGAGAAATTATGGAAATGGATGTAGAGATGGTACCACGTGTCGAAAATCGGGGACATGAAGGCTTTTTGGGATTCTTGTGAGATAAGACAAAATTATGCGTAGTGTTGTCTCGCCCCGAGTGAGCCAAAACGTGAAAGAACCAGAAAAGGGGATGCAGTGGCTATGGAAGATATGATTTTAGAGAGAGAGAAGGACTATACGCCCTCTGCAGATTTCGAGGAAGATCCGGCCAGTCGAAGGTCGTCGGAGACGAAGGAAGAACGTTACTTGCGGCCGAGGCTGCAGAAGTAGGCTCTGTTTTGGGGATTTTGACAAACTCCGTGAGGTAGAGGTTTTATCCTACTTGTTTTAACCCTTGTTTAAGTGTTTTGTTGATGGTTGTGTTGGGTTGGGTGTGAGTGGCGTTTGATCGATCGAATCTTGGGCAGAGTGGTAGATTTTTTAGGCATTTTGGACGGTCGGGTGAGCGTCCGAGGAAGCAGTGGGTTGTTTATGTTGGAATTTATGCATTAGAAGTCTTTTTGGTGAGTAGGAGGCAGGAATGGGTATGGAATTCGGTTCCACCAAGAGAGCCGTGTAAGAGGAGTGAAATTTGCCCCGTGGGCTGACCCGCTTGCTATATTTTAAGGAATTGTAAAAACAGTCTCAGTTTGTATGAAATGGACCATAAATGTCCATGTGTTTCGGCATTTGAATTGTTTGATGGGAGTGGCTTGAGTTGGTTGATCAAAGAAATTAATAGGTTAATGCTTTAGGTGTTAAATGATGTCCATGATTACTTGGAATACTTAATTGTGGGTGTAAACTTCGTGGAGATGAGATTGTGATTTGCTCAAGTGAGCTAATTTGGGTGATGGTTGATATTGTTGAATTACATGTGGTGTAATTGTAGAATTGATAATATATGCATATTGGGTATGTTGGTATAAATTGTGTTGAAATATGATTGGCTTGATTTGTGTGGAAATGGATAGGTTAATGCATGAACTTCTTGTATTAATATGATGTCACAATTATATGGAATATAGAGTATTGTGTATGGAAGTGCGTGGAGATAGAAATTGTGATTTCGCTCCAATTATATGGAATATAGTGTGTGTATGAAATTTGTGGAGATGGGGTGTGTTCCCATTCGAAGTGAAATTGAATTTGGAGTGATAGTTGATATTGTTGAATTACGTATGGTGTAATTGTAAATTATGTAAATATATGCATGATGGTATATTGGCGTATGTTGTATATATTGTGTGAAATGGCGTATCGTCTCATATGCAGGGTGCTAGAAATTTAGTGAGTGCGTGACATGAAAATTGAAAGAAAAGCAGCGTTTTTAAAGATTTCGCGGGATGAATTTCGGAGAGTAGGGTTGGGAGACCGGTCAAGCGGATGCATTCGGATGAAGGCCAGCGAGCATTTCGAGAAGGTTCTCACACAGCTAGCCTGAAGATGGATGTAGTACGGCCAGATCGCCGGTAGTATAGTTCAGCAATGAAATTGTTTTGAAAAAGATGTTTTAAATACGTGGCTCGAGCGAGTGTAAAGAGTCGGTGGGGCTCGGAGGTGGGTTGGTCGTTTAGGCGTTGATGGGATTGCAATTTGGCGAATGTGTGTTTGCTGGAGCGTGCATATGCACTTGGGTGAGAATATGCGATTAAGGTGATCATTCTTAGCGATAGCTTATCCACGTGAGGATATTATTTTCGAGTCTGAGGGCGGTCGGAGACGACTAAATCTAAACATTTAAGCCAGGGTTGTGAGCTTTGGTTGTTAATAATATAGCATGTATTAGAACTCTCTAGGTGATATATGATATATAAGGATAATTTTATTCTTCTTAAAAGCTTATTGTATATAGTTGAGATTTGTTTGGATAATTATTGGTTTGTGGAGCCCCAGTGGCGTTTGCTCATATAAAAGTTACTCGTGGATTGTTTGGGACGTGTTTGTATTTGGGTATAGGCTAAAGTCTGAGGAGAACAGCGTTTCGTGAGGAGTATGTCGGGTCACGACATTCGCGAGTATTCCCGCGGGTTGGCCGGATGAGTGAACGGGCCACACAGGGTTTGGGGCGTGCAACGGTTACAAGAGCGTTCACCCAAACAACGCAACCATCAGATTAAGAGCCTTTCTTTTTGATACCATGTTAAAATTAGGAAACCCAATTGATAATAAGAGAAAGCTTATATTCTTATTAGAATGAATAATCATTTTAAAAATTACATAACAAAGTTGTTTATATATACTTAGTAGAAGAATCCTAAACAAAAGGAGGCTCCATCCTCACACACCCACACATCTCATGCACTCCAATCAACTGGACAGGCGGCTCCCAATCTCAACCCATAACCCCAGCAATCATTTTTCTTTTACAATCTCCCCGTCAACCTGCCCAGAAAGCCCAAAACCGTATATTCTCAAGAAATGCATAGCTCTTTTGTTAACCTGTGCCTCTTCCAAATTCAAATTGAGGCAAATCCACGCATTCTCTATCAGACATGGTGTTCCCCTCACCAACCCGGATATGGGCAAGCACTTGATATTCACCCTTTTGTCATTCAGCTCGCCCATGTCCTATGCCCGCCAAATTTTCTCCAAATCGAAACCATATATTTTCACCTGGAATACTATGATTAGGGGCCATGCAGAGAGTGAAAATCCTATGCCGCTGTAAGATTGTACCGCCAGATGCATGTGTCTTGCGTTGAACCTGATACACACACTTACCCTTTTCTTCTTAAGGCCGTTGCTAAGTTGATGGATGTTAGAGAGGGGGAGAAGGTTCATTCCATGTGTATAAGAAATGGGTTTGAGTCTTTGGTGTTTGTTCAGAACGCTTTGGTTCATATGTATGCTGCTTGTGGGCATGCTGAGAGTGCTCACAAGCTGTTTGTGTTAATGCCTGTGAGGAATCTTGTGACTTGGAATTCTGTGATTAATGGGTATGCTCTTAATGGGATGCCTAATGAGGCTTTGACTCTTTTTAGGGAAATGGGATTGGAGGGTGTGGAGCCGGATGGGTTCACCATGGTTAGTTTGCTTTCTGCATGTGCTGAGCTTGGGGCTCTGGCATTGGGCAGGAGGGTTCATGTGTACATGGTAAAAGTGGGTTTGGATGGGAACTTGCATGCTTCCAATTCCCTTTTGGATCTTTATGCAAAGTGTGGGAGCATTAGACAAGCACATAAAGTGTTTGATGATAGAATGGAGAGAATGCCATGGTTTCCTGGACTGTACTTGGAGTTTAAGTAAGGATGCATGGTGAGAATGGGTTTGGAAGAGCATGAGCTTTGAGAGTTGGGAGGAGGCAGGAGCTTGATACTGGTGAGGATTAACTTTTAATTGAGTCTTATATTAGCATAACAGTCATTGACAGGATGGATGGATGAGGGTTTTGATTCACTTCCAGGATGAAGAGGAATATGGCATTGTGCCAAAATCAGGTATGTGGTGCATGATTGATTTGTTTAGGTAGGAGCAGGCTTAGTGGAAACAGCTCATGAATTTATCAGCTGTGCCGTGCAGGCCCAATGCTGTTGTTTGGAGGACCTTACTGGGAGCATACTGCACCATACATGATGGCAGCATTTGGCTCTTGGGGGTTGCAAGAGCCCAACTCCTCAGTTAAGAGCAGGCTCTTGTAGGGATTTGCTCCTCTCAACCTCTATGCATCCAGAGCAGCGGTGGTCAGAGACGTGCACAAGGTAGGAGGACAATGCTGAGGGAAAGGGGTGAAGAAAACTCCAGGGCATAGTCTTGTTGAGGTGAGAAATTTGCCTCCATGAGATTTACATGTGGAGATAGATCCATCCCAAAGTGAGAGATATACATGTGAAACAGAGATCACAAAGTTGTTGGGGTGGAAGGTTATGTTCCTCCCACACCTCAAATGTGCTTGCAGACATAGAGGAGGAGGAAAAGGGACTATGTCTTATCACAGTGAGAAGATTGCAATTGCTTTTATGTTGATTAATACAGCACCAGGCATCCCAATCCCGGGTTGTGAAGAATAAAAGGGTTTGTGCAGATTGTCACTTGGCAATTAAACTCATTTCAAAGGTATATGATCGAGAAATTGTCGTGAGGGATCGCAGCCGGTTCCACCATTTTAAAGATGGACTCTGTTCTTGCAATGATTATTGGTAAAAATCATTTGATGTCTGGCATCCTTGCCTTGGAGCTTATGTATTCCAAAAGAACACCCCATTTGATTCGGTTGTTGAAGATCAGTTTAAAGAGTTGAAATGCAGGGCTGATGACAATCATTAAGAGCTGCTATTGAATTTTGTTGGAAGAAGAAGAATCACCTTATCCATCTTCTTTTTGCATACATCAGTTGTTTTGTGCCTTAAAAGCTATGCGCAACACTTCTAACTTGTTTAAAGTTGATTTCTTTTTGGGAAAACCATAAATTCTTGAACACAAGCCTGATTTGTGACTTTTGGCATATTATTTTAAATGTTTGATTAGTTTTATATATGAAGAAAATAAAATAGAGGAAGAGTATAGAAAAACCTAAAAAAAGGAAATAAATAACAGATTCGAAGTTAATATATTGTACGCTATTCACTTTGTATATTATGATGTTGTACCCTTCTTATGAACCTGAATCTCTCGTAGCTTATTCCCTTTCTTTTACCACTTGAGCACAAAACATGGATAGTACTAATAAATTGTGTTTTAGAATGTGGATAAAGATTTATTTTATTTTTATTTAAGGATTAAATTATTTAAAAATTGATTAATTTCATTATAAAACCAAATACAAGTAAATAATTTTTTTCTCTGGATATTTTATGGAAATTAACCATAAGCTAAACTATGTTTAAAATACAAAATTTTAAAACTTAAAATTGTTTTCTCACCGATGGATTGCTAAACAGTATGGGATTTTGTTTTCATAAATGTGAATTTTGGAAAATCAGCCCTCATAAGATAATGGGAATTTATGTAAAATTGATGGCCTATAAATGGAAAAAGGAAACGTAGAATAAGAAATTAAAAACAGCAATAATAATAACAATTAGGGTTGGCGGGTAAAAATTGGCGGGTAGAGATTTTGAAAAAAGTCCCAACTCCGAAAGCCCAAAATCAAAAGTGGCGCCACCTGTTTCTCTATCCCTCTCAATTCTTTATATTTTAGATGGTGTTCTGGTTCTTCATTTTTTTTTTCTCCCTTTCCGATCTCTCTTCTTCTCTCTAAGTTGCTTGCAGCCAAATGGGCGATACTTCACACCTGGAAAAAATGGGGAGAGAACTCAACTGCCCCATTTGGTAATTACCCAGCATCTCTGCAATCCCCTTCTCGCTTTCTTCATTTTCATCTCGTTTGATTCACCCGCATTTGGTTGTTGAGAAACTACAGGAAAATAAAACAAGTGAAAATCTGTTTCCTTTTGAGCTTTCTGTTGTGTTTGGTTCAGTTGGGTCGAGCCCTTTTGTGTTCTCCAGACTTTGAATAAATGGGAAAAATTTCATGTTCCAGATGTTTTGATTTATTCCCCAGGTTTTCTGACCTGCCAAACAGAAGGGAAAAGTTTCCCAGGTTTCGGCTACTAAGCAGACCCCAAGGCGCAACTTCTACTATGCTTGTTGCTGTACTTTGTTACTCACGTGAGTAATTGAGAAACACAAAATGTGGATGCTTCTGTATTTGTCGATTTTCTTTCAAAATTTACTTATTTTCTTGCTTTTATTTTAGCTTCGCCTTCATGTCCATATCAATTGGAACTAATCGTGTGTTTTTAAAGTCGCTTTTTCATTTGGGTTTCTAATTTATCGATTCATTTTTTGTGGGTTCCCTTGGTTTTTTGCCTTAAGTTTGCGATTGTGGCAGTCTCTTATAGGGCCATGGTGGTTTGCATCTCTAATGTATGTTCTGTTTACATTTCGCAGTTTGAGTTTACTAAATTCTGCAGTTTCGCTTACATGCAATCATGTGTACTGCAAGTAAGCTTTTCTTGTTCATTTTATATTTATTTATTTTTATTTGTATTTAGAAAGGAGAAATGCAAACTTCAAACTGTCCTTTTTGGTTGTTTTCAGTTCATGTATCATGAAGTCGATGAAATCAGGTTCAAATTGCCCAGTTTGCAAAGTGCCTTATCGGCGTCGAGGTATGCATAATGAAATCCGAACAGTCAGATGATATGATGTGCATATTTGGGTTTATCTGCATAGGATAATGGTTATTACAAGGGCAAGAACTATCATTGTTGAAATATACTGTTGAGTACTGCGTTAAAGGGGCTAAATTTTTTAGCAGTTAATGAGTGCTGATGAATGGATAAATGGCAGTAAGAATTAAAAGCAATGATGTATGTAGGTAGGTAATGTATCTATGTTCATTGAAATTGTAATGAATCCATAATAAATTTGTGATGGTAAAAAACCTATTGATTTGTAATGCATGCCATGCCCACATAAAGGACCTGGGGTAGTAAAAACAAAAGAGAATTAAAGCTTACAATGTGTTGAAGATACTCTATGTCAATGTTGTTGCAATAGCAAGGAAGCTTCTCATAATCTAGCTAAGGGAGTTATGCCTTGTCATCATCTGGGGTTGTAGTCCAGATAATTTGATCTCAAAAGATACCAGCACAGGGCAAAAACAGGCTTCTTATGCTGTTCTCTAAAGTACCATCTTTAATCCTTTTCTCGTTTATCCTTTTCAGTAAACTGAACATGTTAGTGTATACTCCAAAGTCATTGACCCAAATCTGAATAATCTTCTTCTCTAAGTTTCTTTGTCTTTTATACTTGCTTATACTCTTTTCTGCAGAGGTTCGCCCTGTGCCCCACATGGATAACTTGGTCAGCATCTACAAAAGTATGGAAGCTGCTTCAGGTATCAATATATTTGTCACTCAGAATATGCCATCAACTAAATTATCAGGTAAGACATGCATTCCAAATAAGAGAATGTGTAAATGTAATGGGATCAATAAGTTGTTCTACTAAGAAAAACAATGAAAGAACTAAACCAGTATGGTCCATATAAATGTATGCATTAACATATAGGACTTTTTGCTCCCCTTGAGCTAATATTCTAAATATGAGCTCTCTAAGACAAAAAAAAAAAATAAAAAAATAATGGACTATCCATCCTTTGCATCACCATGTATGGAGATCCTATCAAGAAACTTTTTGATGGTGAAATGTTAGGCGTGAAGTACAGAAACAGTTTCAGAATGCAGTTTGAAGATTTGTTTGACCCTAACTCTTCACAGTTATATTGTCTGGAATGCTTTCTATTTTTTATCCTTATGTCTAAATGGTTCTTCCTGTGCTAGAGACTACTATTTATTTCCTGGTATTACTATTTGTAGTCTTGTAGAAGGTATCTATTAGGTGCTTGAGAAGAATACTGCTTGTTTCTCTGATGGAGATGCAGTGTTTTCTTACATGTTTCTGTTTTGTTGTGCCTTGTCTATGTTTTAAAGAGACAAATCCATTGAAAGATGATCAAAATTATTGGGGAAAAAGGCTGATAGTGGTGAGAGTGAGGAGAGAGCAAAGAATAAAAGAAAACTGAAAGGTGAAAAGACTGAAGGATCGTTTAAATAAATCCAAGATTCTGGTCCCAGTCACCAAAACCATCCTTTCCAGGCAAGAAAAGGGTTCAGGTGCCACTGTATCCTCTGTCAGAAACCCCAAGCAGCCTGCAAAGTTGGATGGTGGTTTGAGAAACAGGCAAAGGTGGACCTAGGAAACCTGCTGTAAATGATAATGGAGAACTGGTATTTTCACCTTTTTCTGGTTGCGGGAGGATGAGGAATGTAGGAAAATTCAGATCAGCAGATGGATGGGGATCTTGCCTTGAGCTCATCACTAGCAAATGTTCCTTCTTTCAGTGACATCAAGGGTTCAGATGATGAAATGCCTTCTGAATTGACCCCAAAAGTAAGTAGTTAGTATATTGCACTATATAATTAATTTGGAAATTCTTTGTAAACTTTGTAAAGAATTTTTGGTAGGAGGGGGTAGTAAAAAAAAGAGTAAGTGTTCTTTGTCTGTGATTGAATGTTAATAAGCTGATTTTTGAATTGTAATCTGAAAACAGTAGATATTCTATTTCTAGATCATTCCGATTTCTACACATTACGTAAACCATGGCAAAAACTGTGCTGGTTGATGAGTTAAATTTGACTTATCATTCCCTGATAACTTAATGCAGGGGAAGGTGGATACTAAATTCAATGTTGCAGACACTTTTGATAGTGAGATATTTGAATGGACACAAAGGGCTTGCTCCCCTGAGCTCTGTTCAAGTCCCATGAAAATGCTGGTATGGCATCATTTCTTTGTCTTTCTTATTCCCCTCCTCCCCCCACTCCATTGAGAAAAAAACCTCAATTTTGTTATTTTGAGAAAAACCTTAGCATTGCAATTGTGATTTGCCATCACTGAAGTTTCAAGTGAAATGCAGGTTCCAGATTCTGAGGAATTTGATGGAGTCCAAAAGGAGGAAAGTAAACCAGATTCAGTGGATGCAATTAGAGACAAGGAAGCTCCTAGAACTGAGAACATGGATTGCAAAGAAGGTACAGACTGTGCAGCTACAAGATTGCCCACTATGTCCTCCCTGGAGACCAAAAATGCCAATGTTCAAAATGGGATTGGAAAATCCAAAAGGAGAGTTAGAAAAGCAAATAAAAAGGGTCAAAGCAACCGTGCCAAGAGAGGTGCCAGTGAAATTCTTGGAATCCACATTAGTTCACAGAGTGTAGCTGAAGATTTTATGACAGAACGAGGTTGTGGGAAGGATGGTAGTTTTTCAAATTTGAGGAAAGAAACTAATGAAGGGTGTGAGAAGGCTTGCTTTGATAATAGTGGTCCTGATGCAGCACCAGAAAATGTTTCTGTGCTATCCATTGAAACAAAATCTCTGAATCAGTGTGATGAGAATGCAGTTATCGCATTGTCTGCTTCATTGGATAAGAAATGTGAGAGTGGTGGAAGTCTTAACTTAAAGAAAAGGGGCAGAGGGTCTGATGATGTCAAGACTCTGAGACAGAAAGGTCATACTGCAAGATCTAAAAATCAGAAATTGGAATCTGCTGAGAATTACAAGCTTGAAAAAGGTTCAATAACCCCAGACCAAATAAATTATGATGTGGTCTCCAAGGCACCTTGTGTTTCTTTTCCTGTGGATGATGATGGGACAGTGTCTGGTCTTGGTGAAAAAGCCAGCAAACCTTGTGTTAATCAGAAGCGTGATAAAAAATTGAGACCTTTGAAAAAGTTGAAGGTTTCAACAGATAATATCTCAAAATATGAGTTGATCAATGATACTCAAGAGGGCCATACCAAGGTTTCTACTCTGAGTTCCCAACCAGTTAATAACAATCAATGCACTCCTGAAGTTGGAGTTCTTGATTCATCACCAGCAAGGAAGATTCTTTCTGCCACTAGTGGAGGGGCTTTGAGGAAATGTGAGAGTGTTCCTAATAAAATCACTTGTGCTTTTTGTCATTCTGCTGAAGAGTCAGAGGTATTCCTTGCCTTCTTGTCAAACATATGCATACCTTTCCCTTTATGTATAGGTTGGCCTGTTATTTAAATGCTTATATCTTTCCATTTATATATAACAATCATTGTCTTATTATCATCTGGTTAAATCTGCAACCAAAATTACAGGCTTCAGGAGAGATAGTCCACTACTTCAATGGGAGGCCTGTTGCAGCAGATTACAATGGAGGATCTAGCATCATACATTCACACAAGAACTGCACAGAATGGTATAATGTCCTTAATTGTCAGATATGTCCAGATCAGCATGTAATACAGATGCATCTGATCTACTGCAAATTAGAATAACATCAGACAGGATTATTATTTTAATATTGACCATAGAGCCTTAATTTTATGTCAATGTGTTGCATGAAGTCAAGTGAAATGTTTACTTAAGAAAAAAATTGGATCTCTATGGACTTATGGGACTTCTGATTCATGTAAAGAAACTCAATAAAAATGATTTTTTAAAACCCAGCAATTAGTTTTTGCTTCTAATGTTTACAAGATACATCATGTTGGTATGGTTTAACCATTAAACAAATTTGTGCAGGGCTCCAAATGTTTATTTTGAGGATGGTACTGCAGTCAATCTCAAAGCTGAATTAGCAAGAAGTCGTAGGATTACATGCTGCTGCTGTGGTATCAAAGGGGCAGCTCTAGGTTGCTATGCGAAGAGTTGCCGCAAAAGCTTTCATGTTCCTTGTGCAAAGCTAACCCCACAATGTCGATGGGATACTGTAAGTGTTAAATAGATCGAATGCTGTCTAAAAAATTACCAGGAAGCATCAATCTTTTTTTTTTTTTCAGCTTATCATGGAATGCATCTAAACCTTTTTTTTTTTCTTAATTGTGCTGCCCAGGACAACTTTGTCATATTGTGTCCTCTTCATCGCTCTTCTAAATTTGCCAAATGGGGAATTTCTGAACCTCCATCGAAAGCTAGAAAGAAATGCAATCCAAAAGGGTACACTGACATTTATATAAAACTCATTCCAAAAGTTGCTGCCAATGGACTTTCAAGTATTTCTGCAATGTAAAAAGTCTCATAAGTGTTGTTTTTTTCTCCTCTCCCTCTCTCTCTCTCTTCCAGTCAATCATTCATGCAACAAACTCGAGTTGCAGTTAAACATGATGTCAGTACTATTCAGCACTGGAATTCCTTTGGATCACCTGGTAAATTGGTTCTTTGTTGCTCAGCTCTCACAGTTGCCGAGAAGGTAAAATACATATCTAAATAGGTCAGGCTTGAACCTTGAGAGGTATAATTCTAATATTTTCTCAACTCGATGTTGGAATTGGCAGGAGATTGTTTCTGAATTTGAGAGGTTATCTGGAGTTACTGTGTTGAAGAAATGGGGTCCAGGTATCACCCATGTCATTGCATCAACAGATGAAAATGGAGCATGCAGAAGAACCCTCAAATTTTGATGGGTATCCTGGAGGAAGTGGATCCTAGGCATTGAGTGTTAGTTTTAGTTTTCTTTTTCCTTCCCCTCTTGTGGATCAATATCTCAGAGATCCAGTTTATATATTTATATATACACAGAAGCGTTCTAAACACCTGCACTGAATTTTCTTCTCTTAATCTTTTTGACTTTTATTATTTTTCCACAGGGATTAAAGCTTGCATGAAAGTGAATAGACCTGTTGCAGAGGAGCAGTATGAAATTGGTATTGACATTCATGGAATCAGAGATGGTCCTAGACTTGGGAGACTAAGACTCCTGAATAAGGTTAGTTCTTATAACTATCATTTGATTTTATCTTTCAATTCCATCGCACCGAGAATAAACTCCTTATTTAGACTCCCATTTAGTTAATCTATTTGTAGGCAATACTAGTAACTGTAGTCCATCTGGAATATCTTCTTACTTAAGTCTTAATTGTTTGACACTTATTCCTATATTCTTGTGGTAACTTTTGTCCTACCAAATGATTTTCAATTTATTCTGAAATCAGTGATATGCCATAGATCAAAATTCAGGAAGCTTTAGGGCTTGTTTGGTTCATGTTTCTGAAAACTATTTTTTGGAAAAATGATTTTCAGGAATATAGAAATGTGTCAAACTATTCTTGTGGTAACTTTTGTCCTACGTTTTGAAAAATAAAATTCAGGGAAAATGATTTTTTGAAAATACATAGAACATAGAAAACACTAAATTCAGATATTACCATTTAGAATCAGTGAACACCAAAATGGTGTTCTCCGTGTTTTTAAAAACTGTTTTCAAGAACAGTTGTCAAAAACAGGAATCAAAGTGGTTTTGTAATTTAGCACAATCTCTCTGAAATTTGATGGTGGTAGAGTAGTGCCACCCATGTATTTGGTCATATGATTCATTTTCCTTGTGTTTCTCCTTTCTCCACTCAAGGCCATGCAATAAACGAATTTCAAGTTTCTTCACAATTCAATGTTAATTCTGAAGCTTGACAAAATGATGTCTTTGTGTGTTATTTGCATTTGTGCGCATGCACAAAGAACTGGGCTTTTTATTTACGACTTTAACCTATGCAGCAACCAAAGCTTTTCAATGGCTTTAAGTTCTATTTCTTTGGGGACTTCATGCCTTCATACAAGGGCTACCTACAAGATCTTGTAATTGCAGCTGGAGGAACTGTTCTACATAGAAAACCCATTGTGGGAAACCATGAAACTCTCTTCTCTGGATACTCCCAATGTGAAACCCTCATAATTTATAGCCTTGAACAACCAGATGATTGTGGGCCTGATGGAAGGAATCATATTTTTACCTGTCGCCGATCTGAGGCTGAGGCCCTTGCAAGATTGACTGGAGCCAAAGTAGCAAGCAATTCATGGTTTCTGAACTCCATTGCTGCGTGCCAGGTGCAAAATTTTTCAGAATGAATGACTTTTTTGATTCAGGATTCAATTTCATCCTTCATCAATTCTCTCATAACCCAATGCTGTCCTAGGCTGGTGATATTGTGTAAAGGTTATGGTATGTATATATGTTAGAACTGAGAATCTGCTTCAGATACAACATTGAGAATTTTATTTGAGTCTGGAAGTATATTGCTATTAGGCAATTCAGAGCAGTGTTGACAAATTCTCCATCTTGTATTGCATTATATGCATGCATTTTTAAAGTATATTAATGGATATGCATCATCAAAGAGGCCTTTGTGAAATCTTTTGTATGCTATATCTACGATGTATGCTTTGATTGATTTAATGCTAGAATTTTGTAGCAAATCTCAGTTCTACCTATGCTTCCTATTATCCTATCCATTCCCAATATGCATTCCTCTTAGGTATTGTGGTTATGAGCCAGAGCAGTAAGGAAACTACATAAATGAAGGCTGTCAGAAATGTACAAGAAAATCTTCTCATCAACAATGGCATACAAGATGTGGGGTGGGGGTGGGGGGGAAGAAGGTGAAAGCAATTATTATACAACTATTCTGTGACAGGAGATTTGGCCCTGATATACTGAACCTGTCATTTGCATCACTAATTTATAAACACTCAACCTCTCTTATTTAGAATTCCAAAATAGGGAGAAAATCTGCATTTTATCTTCTTGACAGGAAAAAGTTAAAAAAACAAAACTAGCAGAGCCCTCTCACTCACTGTCCTTTTGTCTTCTTAGTCCTCCTCGCTTACCATGCAAGAACAGAGAGGGGCTACCTGGCTTTAATAACGACTTTTGGTTTCACACACTCATTTTTCTTCTGTTTATGCTTTGTTGCCTTGGTTTCAAAATTCTCAAACATGTGTTCCAATGTGGAAATCTCATTTCAATATCCACTGCTTCTTGTTCCCTGAGGGCGATCCGCTGCTGAAGCTCCGGGTGGGCCTTGGCCAGCTGCTACATCAACCCCCACTTCCTCCAATGTGGTGTGAAGTCCTGCATTTTCCTCCATTGCCTCCTTCAATTTCTTCTTCAAGGATCTGCACCCTTCAATGGACTTGAGGAGCTGCTCGGAAAGCGCCTTGTTTCTCTCTTGCAGGGCTGCATTTCCCAGTGTTTCAACCTCTTTATCTTTATGCTCAGTCTTATAATGCTGAACTTTCTCCATCAACATCTCATTTTGGGCTTTCAGGTCGTTGATAAGCTCCTCTGTTCCACTCAGTTCATGGACCTTCCTTGCAAGTTCTGTTGCCATAATCTCCTTCTCCTTCCCCAAACTCGAACACATTATCTCCAGGCTCTTCTGTGTTGCCCAGCTCGCACTCAATTCCCTTTTCATCTTCTGCTTTTCCTCGCCTCCCGGTTCGTTCAGTCTTTTGTCTCTTGGGGTGTGAATTGGCCTGAGCTCGGTGTTGCACCGCCGGAACTCCGCCTCTCTTTTCTTGCTAAAAGATTGACACTTCTGGATTCTGTATTTCACATCATCCAGAATGTTCGTCATCATTCCCGCCACCCTCTGCAGCTTCCTTTCATCGTTAATGTCTTTCGCGCATGCCTCATTGTGATCTTGGATCAGTTTCAGCAGCAGCTTTATATTTGTAGAAACACCTGATTCAACGACGGAAAAAAAAACCTGAAGAATTGTGTGGGGGAAAGAATCTGTCTATATCAAGAATATATATATATATATATATATTCCAATTTTGCATCCGATTATGTTTGATCGGTTTGGGAGGTGTTTGTTTATTTGATCTCGCAAATTTCATGAGGAAACAATGAGGACATTGTCTGTGTTGGGAGAGGGTAGAGTATGAGTTTCTTCAACTTACACTTTATAAAAATTTGATGTTTAGTGATAAAATCTTTTATTAGTAAACTGTAGATTTCGTCGATATAAACATTATTTGATGAAAAATATTTGTTATGATTTTACCCTAAACCTGTCATTAAAAGTATACCACCAAAAATCTCAATTTCATCGCCAAAAGTTTTTGTGATAAAATAAAATTTCATGGGTGAAAGTTTTTCCTAACAAAACATCTCATTAACAAAAATAAATATTTTTATCCCTAAAAAAAATCAATTTGTCTTTAAAGATATAAATGATCAATGGTAACAAATTCATTTTTGTTGGCAAATCTTTTTAGTAACCTTATAATTTTGTCTCCAAATTGTTAGGAAATGTATTTACAATTTTCGATTTTTATACTAAAATTACATTCTCTTTTGATATTTACAATTTACAATTTCATATTAAAATTACATTTTTTTCGTAGTGTTGAACCTGATTAAAATAATGTTACAAAAAATTTATTCCAAAATATTATAAAATAATATATATATAAGTAATCACAGAGATAAGTGTATGCTTGAAGATAATATTATAACAAAGTATTTATCAAAAATCAACCAAAAAATATATAAACAGGATCCATCCTATCACTATCATAAAGATTACTAAAGACCCTCTCAATACAGTTCTTGAATTTCTTCATATATCATATATCATATCCAGTTTACCTTCTAAAGCTCAAATCGTTTTGGCGATCTTGAACATTCTGATTGTGATTGCTCTGACTATTCAGAAAGAGGAAGCAGATCCGGAGACGAGAAATGGCTCGAACCCGGCTCATGTTTGGTAAGAGAGAGAGGAAAATCCCACAAAGAAATATTTGAAGGGGAAAGGAATTGTGATCAAAGATGAAACAAACAGAAGTAATCATGAAATGGAGAGGAGGGAAAAGGAGTATATTAAGAAACGAAGATAAATGAAAGAAAAAGAAAGAGAAAAAGGGTGGTTGTTGTATGTATCATGTATGAGCAGAAATATATTGAGTGTCTGAAAAGATTAGAAGATCAAAAAGAGATTGCATGCATTGGGGGTGGAGGGGGCGTATGCTCTCTCTCTCTTTTATTTCTCTCTTTATTTTTGAGTTTTATTCAACCCCTTGGCTTTCTGTAATATTCCACTATTGTTGAGCAGTGACATTGACATTTGGTTGGTTGATGTTGATTATTTCTGCGATATTATTGGTGGGTTGCTTTGACTTTTTCTTTGGCCGTCGGTCGTTTTGACTTCATATGACACCACAGCTCTACCCCCCTCTCCTTTTTCTTCCCTTTGGTTTTATCTAAATATAAATTACCCACTTTCTAGACAGAAAAATGTAACCGCCAATCAACTACTTCCACCCATGTTACCGATAAATTTCCATAATTTACGAACATTGTAGTTAAAAAAAAATGAAGAAATTTTATGTATCAATTACGAAAAAAAAATTTAAATTTTCAAAAGCATATTAATTTTGTAATGAGTTTTTTTAAATAAACAATAAGAGTTGAAAAATCTCAGTAGAAATATTTTAATAATTTTTAAAAGAAGTTTTTTCTTATTACATTATTTATAATTAAACATTTTCTTATTTTCATTATTTAAATTTTTTTATTTTTAGTTCCTATATATATTTTTATCTATTCATTTCATATTACATAATAGTACTATGTTTTTGATTCAATCATGTTTCTCTGTTATGTCTATCCCAATACTTTACTATTTGAGTTAGGCCTCAAAAACAATATTTTTTCGTATTTAAAAACTTGCTTTTGATATAACTTTAATTTTATGTTTTATTTTGATTCTTAAATTGATAAATTTTCCCTATTGAAGTCACTAAAAACTTTATTGTTTTCATTTATTATATAATTTTAGAGGAATTATGTTAAGGTGCTGCAAAGCTTTGGACTTACAGGCAAATCTTAGGAAAATACATGGGCTAGATCTAAAGTGGTTGATGAGGTACATCCATGGTTCTTTGGATTTAGGATTTAGTGATGGATGTCAGGATTTTCAATATGTTGTTATTTGCACTTAAATTGAAAATTTGGCTTGATTTAGTTATGAGTTAGGCCTAAATCTAAGTCCATGAATAAAAGTTCAAAAGGGGCCCAGATCCATTTGTACAAGCCTATAGAAGAAATTCAGAGATATTTTTGATTTTTTTAAAATTTTGAAAGTCAAATGAAGTATTATCAGATGTGGCAGAGAAATGAGGTAGTTATGTACTGATGTGAAATATTAGCAGGGAGCAGTCTTGTGATGGAACGTGGAAGGAATGCCCGAGGATCAAGACTCTACATTGGAACGTGGAAATGTGGCAAGGAACGAAGCTCCCGTGTGAAGACATAGACAATTCGTCGTAAAAGTGGAGAGTGGAATCACGGACTTGAGTAGCAAGTCTTCTATGTTTATAAAGGAGGAGAGAAGGATGAAGCAAAAGACATCCAATCAATCAATTGATCAGCTTAAATCAATGCGACTTAATGTCAATCCAACAAATCCATCGACTTAATGTCCCGATCAACAAATCTTAGTTTTTAAATAAGCTGGCAATTTCAACAAGCTTTCATCAATTTCAACAATTTTAACAAGCACCGACTTTCGGTATTTAAATTCTAATTAAAGTAGGATTTTTGGAAAATTTCCAAGTGTTATTTCATTTCGTGTAAAGTAATTAGAAATCAATTTCTTCTCTAACGAGAAATTTCGGCATTTTGGTTGCAAGTTTCTAATAAAAGTTTTCAAAACCTTGAAATCATTTTTCAAATAAGGCTCCAATGTTTGCACTTGCGGTAATTTCGGCATTTGGTTACAAATATTGTTCAAGATTATCAACTTTAGCACTTATGTTATTTCGACATTCATTCGTAAGAAATCCAGCACTTTTAACGACGATTAATTCATGCTGATTCCGACCGTGCGTTTTCGCTTTGATTATGAGAGGCGTCGAGGAGCAGGGAAACTACATGGCGATTAGAGTTTGATTTTATGAGTCATTAGGTTTAAAAGCACTTTCATTTTCTGGCACGCGCTATATATTTTGTATGTTTTATTTGTGAGATTAAAATACAACAGGCATATTTTTGGCATGGAATTGGGACCCCATCTTTGTAAAACATAACGGTGGGACATCCTTTGTGGGAACATCATCAGGTGGATTCGGTCTGCGAAGTGAGAAGTAAAACCATCTTGGGTCACCAGGGCTGTTATCTAAGTATTTGCGAGCGCTAACCACGAAAGGATTCGTTCCGACCAGCCCAGTGAATAATTTTGAAGAAAAAGCGAATTTTCTCCACGAGAGAATTTACATCGAGATAGCGGTCGGAGCGGGGAAGTAGGCATACGTAATATAAATGTTAATGATATTCATGTTCCTAATGCTGTTGAGTTTTAGGCAATGATCGATAATCTGTGAGGAGATTGAGCCTTGAATTTGGACAATGTTTTGATGAAAGAATGGTAGCTCGACGGCGACTCTAAACAACTCAAAGTTATGTCGGTAACTAAAGTAAATGTCGGGTATGCCGCGAGCTTTGATAGATGAAGGTGATGACGCGAGAAAAGCATCGGCGAATTAAGGCTGTGTTGCGAGCGAGAAGGACAATATCGAGGGCGCGAGAGGCATCATGAGAAAGCAATCTCAGATGCTTTCGAACCAAAGGAGTCAAAGCGACTTCTCGATTCATCAGGTGAGAAGCTAATGAGCTCCACAGACAACTATCAATTAAACTTCGAGACGACTCAGGGAATTTTCGGGAAGTAGGTGGACCTCGCCTCTACGGTAAGCGGGTTGAAAATTGATATCTTCCCCTCGCTAGGAGAGAAGGGAAGTTGAAAATTTCTAATGGAGAACATCCTAATTCTGTTAGGACAACGACTCCTCAAAGGGTGTATGCTAACACCAACCCGGTTACACAACTTGAAGTTTATAATGAGCCACTTCCTTTAGCTGGAGGCACGGGGGGCACTATTTCACCACTCTTAGGGGTAGGTATTAATAGAGGCCAACAAATTCCTCAGCCTTTTATGCAACCACCTCCACCACCGTTTGGAGCGATAAAGGCGAACACGAGGCTTATAGGGGCCTGACCATAGATAGGTTGGCCACCCAAAATTCTATAAGCCATATGCAAAGGCAATAGATAGAGAGAATCCTTACCCAAGGGGGTATAGAATTCCTGAATTCTCTTTATTCTTTGGAGAAGATGGACAGTCTACCTTGGAGCATGTGGCTAGATTCATAGTGTAGTGTGGGAAATTGGCTAACTATGAAAATTTCGCCTATCTCAAACTCATGTTATTTCCTAACTCACTAACAGGAGCCGCTTTTACTTGCTATGCAACATTGCCAAGGAATTCTATCATGAGTTGGTAGGAAATGGAGAGACAGTTCCCCACACAATTCTTCAAAGTAGAACTTAAGATTTGCATAGTAAGTGCTCCAGAGGGTAACTTGAAGGGGGTGGAGAATCAACGAGTCATGTATCACTCATTTCAAAAATTGAGGAATAGATGCGAAAATCCATCTCGAGCAGTACATGAAGATAGCACGAGAGGGACTTGATATAGGCCAGGAAGAAGTTCAAGGCATGGGAAAATCTATGAGGAAAGGGTAGGAACACTTCAAGGAGAGGAAAATACCTCAGGTTTTGTTATCTCTCTCTCATGTTCCACCCCTAAGCAAAGTGGCGTGTAATTCACGACATAAGAAATTTCCCTAAGAAGCTCATCGAGGCGAAAGAAGGATGTAGGGCGAGAGCTATGGAGAAAAGGAATTACTTAAATAAATGCCATAAGAAAAGCCAAAAAAAAACAGAGAATCTAAAAGAAGAAGTGATGCCTACTTCAAAGAAAACCAAATTTGGAAGGAAGGTTACAGAAGATGAGGAGTCTAGTTACGGATCTAACGAAGAAATGGATTTGAAAACTATTATGATAGGTACATTTCTTGTTTCCTTGAAATGTTCTACTATTTCTTTAACTTTATCATATTTTTTCAAGTCAAAAGAAATGGAGGAAAGCTTAGTGGAGGTAGAGAAAGAACATTTGTAAGAAGAGGAAAAACATAGTCGGAGATTGTCATGCGTGACCCCCTAACAAGAATTTTACATTGCCTCTATATGTGAAACACTTTAATGGTAAACTAGTGTAAGACAGAAATTCAAGTTACGGAAAAGGGCAAAATCGTAATTTAGGTCAAAAATGCGAAATTTATTTTCTAGATATCTCGGGATGATGGGAAATGGATTTCACGTTTGAATCGTCTCCGCAGGAAATCTAGCTAACGCGTGTCCGAATTTGCGTCCGAATTTGAGATAGTCGGGTTGACCCGTTTTTCGAGGCATCACGTTTGGTCTTAGTAAAGCGATTTTGATCGCGACGAAAAGTCACATATAACACGTACTCATGTGCCATAAGTGGCATGGTAGAGAAATGATGAAAATGGACAGTAGAGATAGTGGGAGTGTGGCCCGGGAAAAGAAGGACATAAATATCGCATTTTTGGAATTGTTTAAGTTAGAAAAAGACAAAGTGAAACGATGGATGTCTCACTCCCCGTTTGAAAAGAGGCGACAAAGCGTGAATTGAAAAGAGGAGATGCGAGAGTTGGAGATGAGCGTTTTAGAAGAGAGGTATGGAGACTTGCTTTTAGAATCGTGGGAGATCCGACCGTTGGAAGTCGTCGAAGCAAGAAGGAAAGCTGCTCTACGCGGAGAGACTTACGCTTGGGCGCCGGATTTGAGGAGTTTCGACAAACTCCGCAAGGTAGGGGATTTATCCTACTTGAGTTTTACACTTTATTTAAGTGTTTTGACATGTTTCGGTTGGTTTGAGGCCTTGAACGATCGTTTGATCGGTTCCAAAACTTGGAATCGAAATGAAAAAAATTATGGAACCAAATGAGATGGCAAGTGACGGTGTGCGTCTTGTGTGAGGTACATTTGGTCGATCATGTGGTGAAATGTGTGCTTTAGAATTGTATTGTGAAAGTGGGAAATGGCCATGAAATTAGGGTTCCCCTAAAGTGAGCAGATGAATTGATGAGTGGATGGGAATAGTAAGCCCGGGGTTTCTTGTTCATAGGAATAGTGACAGTAAACTTTTGTGGTGAGCCGAGTGTTTGGTCGAGTAATTGATTTGAATTCTTCCGTGTTTGATCATTAAGCTGAGAGTGGTAATTTTGGTGTAATGGAATGTGTAATTACATAACGTGTTTGTGTGATTTAAATTATGTGAATATATGCATGATTATATTTGCATGTGTTATAGAATTACAGCAATGGAATTGGCATCATGCATTATATGCTTGGGGCACCACTAGAACAATAGGAGTGAGTGCATGGTGATTACGGAGAGAATAGTTTGGAATTGACTAAATAATAATAATCATCGGGTAGTCAGATAAATATCAATCGTCGAGTCGGCCCGGTTGATATATATCGGAGGGTTGTCCTGAATAAAACTAAAAGGTTCTCATACGTGGCTTAGAGCGGGTGTGAGGAGTGGGAGGACTCGAGGATATGAGATGATTAGTTAGACATTCAAAGTAGGATCATGCGTTTGCTTGAATGTGTGTTTATTTGGAGCGTTAAGTATCTTGTTTTTAGGTGGAGAATAACCCACTTAGGGTGATTCAGCTCAGAGCATTAGCTCACCACATCGGGGATACTATTTTACGAAATACCGAGGGAGCGTGCGAGAAGACGGTTCATCATAGAGACACGTTTAGAAGAAAGCGAATGTGGCTTTTGATGGTTTGCATGTATTAGAATGTTTTCATTTTAACATATTTGTTGTATAAGAGTAGATCATTAACTCTTGTAACTATAGTACTATATAGTTGGGATGTTTATGAGTATTGGTTATGGGCCCAAGTGGTCGTTTCACTCATGTGATGGATTATATTGGATAGTTGGGATATATGTTGTGAAGGTATAATGCAGAGGGGGACTGAGGGGTCATATTCCCACTCGATATGGTTGTATATGAGACCACGTGTGGTCATTGTGTATATTGGGACAGAGTGATATATACAGGTGTTGTATTTGGGTAGAGCTCCTCGTACAAAGGAGACTCTGCTCGATTTTCATGAGTGGCGTCGGGTAACCCGACATCCACTAGTATTCCGCGAGTTGACGGGTAGTCAACGGACCCCCAGGAATTGGGGCGTCACAGCTTGGTATTAGAGCATAGGTATACGGCTACCTAGGGCTTGAGGGGATTTGAATTTAGGCCATAGTCTTTGAGGTGTAAGAACATCACCACTAGGTGTGGTTCGATGTTAGAGTTTAAGACAGCGAGATTACTAGGAAATGACGGGATGAAACTAGGACACTGCATGCATGTGTTTGGTGTGTTTTGTGTGATTTGATAAATTTGTTGTGTGAAAAATATACATAACATAAAATTTTATGTGATGTTTGGGTGCTTAGGTGATTAGCACTTAGTATGTTGGAAAATGTTTGGGAGTTTTTACAGTGTGAAAAAAAAAACTGGAGCAGAGAGAAAGAAATGAAAATAAATTTTATAAATTTTATTTGGTTTAGGAAGAAAAATTAATTTTAAGGTTTGCAGGTGTAAGCGAAGAAAATCAGATAAAATAATTGCATAATTTATTTGGGTATTTTGAAAATTGAAAAACGAAAAAAAAATGGGTCTGAGATTGGTGGGCTCTTTGCCCGGTGTATTGTCTGGGGTATGAAGCGTGACGACGAGACGATGGCTGGCGGACGTGTCGCGAGCACGAGGGCGCGTTCTGACCCGGCCCAGGCACGCGGCTGGCGCGAGCGACGGGCGGGCGCGTGGGACAGCTGGGCGCTCGGGACCTTGGGCGCGCGGGGCGGCCCAGGCGCGGAGTTAGCGTAGGCGGCATCGTGTGTGTGTGACAACGCCTGTGAGGACGTGGGCGCCCAGCGTGGGGCACGGCTGCCTGGCACATGAGCGAGTGGGTGGCTGGGCGCGGCCAGGCGGAGCAGTGGAGACCTTGTGCACGACCCGATTTTGATCCGGTTTTGGACTCGATGTGTTCTGAGTCACTTTTTGGGCATTGTTCATGAACACGGTTCATGAACCTTCATTCCTCCATAATTTTTAATTTTTTAATTAAATAAAATAAAATAAACAAAAATAAAATAAAATGGGACAAAATTTTGGAAAAATGAAAGTTTCAAAAATAAAATTTTTGTTGATAAAGTGATTTATGTGGATAAGGGTCTTGCATTGCCTCGTGCGAGGGACTTGATATATACAACGATTTTTGTATGATCGGTGTCTCGGGGTTGTGCTCATGCCTTTGAGATCTTGCATTGTGTTCGCGCCATTTCAGCGTAGATGGTAGTAGAGGGACGAGGGCGTAGGGCGTCCACGGGGTGCTAAGTGGAACCTCTAGACATTTGACCGGTAGCGATCGGCGGGGGCCCCTGTGGCGAAATTTTGTAGGTGTTGCGGCGCCTGTTTATCGCCGCGGTAGCATAGCGGGTGGTCGGGGATACTAGTAACCTGCGAGGAGGTTTAGAGCGCATCATCCTCGGAGCATTCACGGGGAGGAGAGCGGAGATGGTGACGGGACCGTTGGTTTATGCGGTCGAGAGCGTCTTGGGAGGCTATGGAGATCACCTCAGATACTACCCGGGATCGGGTTGGCGCATTCAAGCCGGAGGGCGAGGCAGTATGGTGGAGATCAGGCGAGGACCTCACAGAGACTTAGAGGGGCATGACATGGGGCGGGGTCGGGGATTTGTTCGCTGGCGAGTACTTTTCGAGGCTGAAGGCATGCCAAGGCTTCCGGGGAGTTCCACGGCGTCGCGACGTATTTGTGATGGACTCGTGGCTGGATTCACGAGTTAGCGGGTTTCTTGGTGATTATGTGGTCACTTAGGCTTGGCGAGTGAGGAGATTCGGGGAGAATGGGCGAAGTTGTACATTCGGGCCCGGGATTGTGGGACTTCGCCCTACGGGATATGGATTCCATGGTTGGAGACCCGACCACGACCATAGAGAGAGAGATAGGGGATGCACCGGAGCACTTCGAGATCACGGTGGTAGTATCGAAGAAAGGGCGGTCGGTCTTAACTTCCGGTTCGGGAAAGCGAGCTTTGATTCGCGAGGTCGAGTCGCGGCGCCCGGAGCCGAGGGCCAGATGGGGATTGCCGGTGGCGGGGCGGATGGTGTGCTACCATTGTCGACCTTGGACACATGAGGAGGATTGCCCGGGACGGGGATCGGGGTTTTGGAATGGCATAGTCCGGTCCCGGCCTTATGGCGAGGAGAGGATCTGATAAGTTCCTCCACCCCGGCCGCGGTACGAGGCTAGAGGCCGGTCTCGGTTGAGGGAGCTACGGGCACCTCCCGACTTCACGGGCGGGCAGGAGGGACGGTATGGGCGGCGGAGGACGGGCCAGCGGGGCGGGACATCGGGGTTCGGGCGTGTCACGCCATCCACCGTGATTTGGGTGACCAGTCCGACCCGGTTATACAGTGCGATTTTTGCTATCTCGCCTATGGGCAAGAGTGTTATTTGATTCTGGTGCTTCGCATTCATTCATTACTGCATCAGTTGTGATCAAGTTGGGCTTAGAGGTTGAGACCTTAGAGGAGCCTTTGTATGTAAGTTCTCCCCTAGGGATTAGGGCGAGAATAGGGATGATATGTCGAGGTTGAGAGCTGGAGATCTCGGGGACTCTACTCACAGTCGACTTGAGGATCATGGACATGTCAGAGTTCGATGTCATCCTAGGGATGGATTAGGCGGCGACCTACGGGGTCGTTGCTCGATTGTGAGCGTAGGAGGGTTACCGCTACCACGCGGGCTGACCCTTTCGTGTGGTATTTCGGGGAGACAAACACTGACATTTTGCCCCAGTGATATATGAGTCAGGTGTCGAGGGCAGGGTTAGCGGGTTGGCTAGTGAGCCTCACCACGGAGACGAAGGAGAGACTAGACTTAGATCTACCTCGAGTAGTATGTGAGTATGTGGATGTTTTCGGACGAGATACGGGTACCTCCGCGAGAGGGGTTGTAGACTTGGTGTCGAGTTACACCTGGTACTTCACCCATCTCTATGACTACGCATAGGATGCTTGCAGGTTGAGTTGCCGGGAACTGAGTCCGGCCTACGGGGTGCGGAATGAGGGTTAATAAGGCAGGAGCACTTCGCCATGGGGCGCTCAGGTTTATTTGCGAAGAAGAAAAGAGACCGGAACCGCCGACTATGCACATTGACTACGAGGGCGGAGTTGAACGGGTTACGATCAGAATCGGTACCCATTACCTAGGATTGATGATTTATTTGATCAGTTGAGAGGAGGCGAGTGCTGAGAATGACGGCAGCGGCCCAGTTCTGTGTTGAGGTTAGGGAGACAGAATATCCCCTAAGACAGCGTTTAGGACATGTTATGGGCACTTTTGAGTTCTGTTGATGCCCTTTGGATTGGCCAGATGCGCCGGCGGCATTCATGGATCTCATGCATGGGATATTCTGACCCTATTTAGATCGGTTTATTAAGTAGTCTTCGTGGATGACATTTTTGATCTACTCCCGGTGGTGGGGCATGGTATCCGCGGGATCGTGTTACGAGTTGTTGAGAGACCATCACTGTGCGCGAGTTCGGTAAATTAAGGTTTGAAGCTGCTGAGGGTGAGATTTTGGGACACGTGGTGTCT